>CATIWQ010923351.1:0-20174 GCA_949673415.1 Euphorbia schlechtendalii | reverse complement strand
TATATATAATTGCACATTCTCCAGCAATTTAATCTTTAAAACGCACTTGCCTTCTCCAGTAATGGCGCCAAACACTTGATCGCAAGGTTTTGACTTTACTAATTTAGAGGGCTTATATTTGATGATGAAGCCAAAAACCTTGTTCCCCACTCTTCTACCGATAAGTTAAAAGTTCAAAATACGAACAGGTGTTGTAAATACCGCTTATCAAAAATAGAAAAATGGTGACCACTGCAAGTATACAGTTTTGATGTAGTTTTATTAGATATCGATCCCACATGGAAGGAATTCGGTTCTAAAGACCAACTAGAGTTACGGGGTAAACGAAAATAGATAATTTTGTTGTTGTTGGGTTGGTTGGGATATGATGGTAAATAAGATAAATGTATAAATAGATTAGAGTAGAAGAAATCGGTATAGATTATCCCTACGAACAAGTATAGCAAAGAAAACATGCGAAATCATCAAAGATATTACGTACACTAGACTACTTTAATAGATTCGGTTCTAGACACTCAGATATTCAATTATTCACCACAAAGCAACACATGAAATGACTTTTCTAAATCTAGTGCAAATGAATTAAGATGATTATATAAACCTGGATAAAAAATAATACTATGCTTAGTACAGGCCATTCTCACATAGCCATATTTAGCAAGTTACCATTCCAAAAATGTTGGCTCACTAAATAGCATTATAATCACAGATCCAGTGATTATACACAATCTTGTTAACCCCGAAATCACTCTTAAAGTTAACTCAAAAGCATATAACTTGATTAATATAAAAGACTCAACACAAAATACATAATATGACACATACATATCATAAACTTCGAAATAGAAAGCATAAGTATAAAACAAAGCAAAGTTGTAAGGTATGCAAGTTAAAGCTAAAGTTGATCAAATAGTATCCACTCTTTAATAGGAGTCATCAATTTCCTCAATTCCTAGGTCTCGACTCGTACAGAACCTATGCTATTCTTTGTGAATATTGAATAAATGAATATTGAAGGATGAAAAATTTTATTGATAAGTGATTTGCAATTACACTTATACAACAATCGCTCGAATATGTAGAGAAATCTAGCGATCGAAATAAGGTTCGAATCATTTATACATTTTCTCACTAACTTAGAACGAAGCGTAATCTACACGATTTTCTCTCTAGAACTATGTATACACGTATACTACACTACAAACCATATACCATATGACACACACCACACACACCATGAAATTATGGAGTTTGGAGCCCTATTTATAGAGTACGAAGGGTTGCATCCGTTCAGACATAGGGTCATGTCCATTGGCGAAGAGTTGCACTGCTTCATTGTGATTGTTTAAATTGGTTTGATCTCATCTAAAATGGAAAGGCACCTTTTCATGATTGGTTGACTTCCAAAAGGTGTCTTTTCATCTGATAATTGATGGCGGTTGATCGTTCTTATCCAGCGGTTGAAAGAAGAGAAGAGTTGACCAAAAAACCGTCAAGGTCGCGACCACGAATGTATGTTGCTACCATGAATACTTGGTTGGCAACATTCTATTGTGAAGGTTAATAAGTCACGGCCGCGATATATGTGTCACAATCGTGACATGCCTTTTTCACATGATTCCTCTCTACGATTTCCACCGATCTTTGACATCTTCGATCCTTTTCCAATTCCTTAAGTTCCACGCATCTTTTTGCACCTTTTTCACCCTTTTTGCATAGATTTACAACTTTAATCATTTTAATTCCAAGATTTACCTAGTACCTGCATTTTCATAAAAAACAACTACATACCACGTGAAATCTTTTATATGAAGTATAAAATGACTTAAACCATAATGTTTAATGATTGAAAATATCATGATTATAAGTGTAAATATACACTTATCAAGGTGCAATGAAAATATGCAAATAACAAATAATGATTCAATATGATTTTCCATTAAGTTTTCAACCCCAATAAAAAAGGGAAAGCAAATTTAAAAATTTATTTTTCGTAATGTTCGACAATTTTTTTACAAATAATTAAATAATCAATAATATCCTTAAACATGTTAGGAGGGTCAATTAATAGAAATAACAAACACAAAAATAATAAAAAAATACAAATACAAAGAGACAAAATAATTGTATGATAAAATATGGTGTGAATAAGCTCAATGGACAAAGAATGAAAACAAGGGCAATGTTGTCAATATATTATACATTTGAATGCAAAAGTGAAAAAATATAATGGAAGGAGGTTGTAGTTGGATGGATACAAAACTCAGGGAGGTAATAATCGTATTGACAGAACACAGGGAGCTAGTAGCGTATTATTGCAAACCTGAGGGAGGTTATAATTATTTATCCTATAAATAAATATGTATAGTATACAATGGATTTTACTTTCCTACAATAAGGTTAAACTACACCATTTCATTCAAATTCAAAAAAAAAAAAAGAATTAGAACAGATGGGTACAATACCCATCATCTTCAACCTCCTGCTGATCGATCATGATAGCGTTGGGATGGTAAAATCTCACCGGAAACCCCATATTCATAGGATTTCCTGGCCACTAGGTGGGAAGCTGCCTCTGCGCGCCTCCCCCAGCGCCGCCCTTGAGTATGACACTAACGAAATAATATGGCTCAATCATTAACTCACAACTAGTATTCATTAACATGAGTGGAAACAACACTTACTTGAATATATGTTTCTCCTTTTTAAAATATATTTTTAAGTTTTTTACTTCCATTGAAAAAATTTCACATAATATGCAGTTGTTTTTTGTGCAATTACAGATTCTAAGTGAAATGGAGATGAAATTTCCTTGGAATTTGAATCTATAACAAAAAGTATAGAAAGAGATGAAAACGAACACAATATGAAGATAACTTATGGTCAAGTGAAGAAAACCAGAAAATGACTAAGTTAAAGATAAAAGACTCCTGATGTTAGCTAGTTTGCGCTCACAACTATAGCTCACGCTTGTTAAAAAGCTACGGCTAGAGGTAAAAAGTTTGAATTGCAAAATGATGGAAAACATAAATAGAAACGAATTCAGAACTTACCTTTTCCATTCCCAAAGATCAAAGAATGCCACATCAAATGTCAAGTAGAATCTATCTCATAGTGTGTTAGAGTATGGATGTATATCTAAAACTTTTGCAGCAGCGAAGATCGATTACTATCTATTTGCGATATTTTTATCATGAGATGAAAACCTGGGAGAGAGAAAATGAAAAGAAATGAAACAGAATTAAAAAATGAATTCCTTTATTATTCATATCACACATGATTTCCTTTTATAGGAAATGGAAATGGATTAATTGCAATTAAGTCCTTAAACTCTTGATTATTTACAATTAATTCCTCACAATTCTATAAATTTTCAATTTAGTCCAAATAACTAAATTGGATCAGTTCCTTTGAGTTGACTGACTTGTTCATGGGTGGACCGGGTATTTCCAACATCTCCCACTCGCACTTGATGGGTCACATTACGTACAAGGTTATCAAATCTTCTATCCTGAGTGGTACTTAACCAAATAGATTAACATCTAGTATTCAGAAAACATGTTACACCCGTTATGGTCTGCCAATACTATTCTGATTGGTACTCAACCATATAAGTGTTGGTTAATCAAGATAGTAATTGAAAATGCAATCATTGCAAGGTGAAATTTCAAAAATTAAATTTAACCTAAAGGATCTCCTAAGCATGCCATGATTGATATAATGTTAAAATGTTCCATAGATGCTTTTAGGTTTATAAAGCTTATAAACCAAACCTAGTATCTAAGTTTAGAACATTACCAATTGATGCGTGCTTTCTCTTTTTTGGTTGTGGTGTTCCCTTAGAGAAATTTGGCAGAACTTCGTTAGCATGAGCCTTCTAACTAAGAGGGCCTCTACGATTGATCCACACGGATCTTCACAGACCAAAACCTCATTGAGGTAGAACCCGTTAGTAGATAGTAGCTGCTAGACCGCTCGAAGACCAACCCAAAAATAAAACCGAGAAGGCTCAATTTAATTAGAAAGAGCCTTAATTCCTTCATTATTTGGAGAAACTTGTAAAGGATCTCGCATAATGAACGAAGAAAGCGATGTCAAACTCAGAGAGAAAAGCTGAGCTGAAGTGTGGAATAAAGAGGAGCTAGAGGCCTATATATAGGGAAAAAGGGGGAGTGTTTAACTCCCCCTCAAACACAAAGCGGGATGGGAATATTCCCATCCCACTTAGCGGTTAGTCGCGAGGGTCAGTTCGACCCGCGGGCTAACCCACAAATCCTATCACAAGGCAAGCCCTTGCGGGCTTGCCTTGTGCTGGAAGCATGGGCTTACAGCCTACCGCAAGCCCATGCTTGGGTTCTTGGCTTGCAAACTTTTCACCTCATGGGGCAGCCATGCATGCCCCACTCTGAACAACCCATGTTCATTTGGGGCCCACTCGCAACGAGGAAAATTCCCTTGCTCCACTCTGTGCAATTTGTCCTTATTTTCTCTTTATTACCTTTAATTATTAATTTTCTTTAACCAATTAATAATTCTTCTAACAAATTTGACAACCAGATATTCTCGGCATAGACTTAGTCGATAGGTTACTTTACTTAGTCCGATAAAGACCCAAAGTGTGTGACCTCATAAGATCCTAAAGTATTGAGCCGCTAGAGGTTAACCTAAACTTGGCTTCCCATTCGGGAACCTTTAGGCTCAATGAACTAGACCGATATGGAACCCGATAGCTCTAGATGATCAAATTGGTTTTCTAGTAAAGGCATGTGATCCCCTGATACTTGGAATGTCACTTTCTTGTGACTTAATCCAGTTCTGTAGTAGTTACCAATAAAATGCAATCCTGCCATCAGGTTAAGTACCATCTAGTTTATTAAGCTTGAATTAAGTATCTGCCCATGTAATAGGCGTAGCTATCCTGGAATTAGACTTGATCACGAAGAACACCACTTGGCCATTATGTATCAAGATAGACTAGAAACCCGTTCTATTAATCTTATACTCTTATCAGAGGTTTATGAGTGTGTCACTTCAACAAGGGGCCCTATGGTACATCTCCCATTATATCACTATATCAAGAGCGATGGATCCCTTCTTGACTACTCGATTTACCAACATGTGATCATCACTATACCCGTAATCACCTGTGTCATCCTAATTGCTAGGGCATGAATAAGTATGACCCAAACTCTAGCAACTCCTATACAAGGTAACCAATATATCAGGTTTGAGGATACTTGTACTGCTACTAAAATAAGACATGACACCAACTCATGGATATATTTATTTTCAAGTGTCTGTCTTATAGCGATCTCCAATGTATTACCAGAATACATTCATGTGTTAACTCAAGGTACCAACTTTATCTCATGAGATTGGCTGCTTGGATCTAATCCAAGGAGTAAGCCTACACATGTTAGTCTGTCCATTGCAATGATATCTAATCTCAATGAAACTATGACTATTGATATTTAGACTATTCATAGTAACACGTGTGTGTAGTTTTCGCACCACATAGCTCCCACTATGTCCTTGCACTTTTACTCTATGAAGTAGTCATGGAATTTGTCTAATCAATACGCATATACATAATACTATACATACATGATACCAAAGAGATACATAAATAAATAAAAGCACTGATAAATAACAAAGATGTCTTAATTATTATTATTATTAATAATAATCCAAAATCATTTGTACTTTGTAACTAATTAAGATATATCACCCTAATTGCCTCTAGTGCATAAATCATGTTTTACAATCTCCCACTTGCACTAGAACAAATTGCCCATGTGCTTCATGATATACTCGTTAACATCCTGGTCATGTTTAACCTAAGTTAATGGCTTAGTTAGCTCATCCACTAAATACGGATTCGTCGAGATGTATTTTAAACTTATATCTTTTCTATCTACTATCTCTTGAACGAGATAGTACATTCTGAGTATATGTTCGCTTCTATGATGAGATCGTGGTTCCTTTGTCTAAGCAATAGCCCCATTGTTATCGCAATAAATCGCTATTAGATTTACTATACTAAGATCACCAATAAATCCCTTAAGTTAGACAACTTGTTTAGCCACTTCTGAAGCATCTAAATACTCAGATTCCATGGTTGAATCGACAATCATATCCTTTTTGAAACTCTTCCAAACAACTGCCCCTCTATTTAACATTAATACATATCCTTACTGAGACTTGTAATCATCCGTGTCAAACTAAAAACTCACGTCGATGTATCCCTTTAAAGTGAGATCACCTTCTCCATATACTAAAAACATACCCATAGTCCTACGTAAGTACTTGAGGATAGTTTTAACGACCATCTAGTGCTTCACACTTGGGTCAGATTGAAATCTTCTCGTAATGCTCAACGCATGTGAGACGTCAGGGCGAGTGCATACCATAGCATACATGATGGAACCTATTGCCGAGGCATAAAAGGTATACCCCATAGTCTCCTTAGGGTTACCTACAAATAGACACCTATCAAACTTAGCACCTAGCTTATCTGAACTCGCCCTCATTATGTAAGAAGGATATCCCCAAACTATTAGGTGAGAAAAAGCTCGTTTCTTACCATACTATAATTCATATGGAGTTTGATCAACTGATTTAGAGAGCCCTCTATTTAGAATATAAACTGCGCTCTCAAGTGCATAACCCCAAAAGGATCTACTAAATTCTGCTTGGCTCATCATGGACCGAACCATATCGAGAAGGGTTCAATTCTTCCTTTTTGACACTCCATTGTGTTGGGGTGTATAAGGAGGTGTCCATTGGGATAAAATACCATTATCCCTTAGATAATCCTGAAACTCTTGGCTTAAGTATTCACCAACTTGATTAGATTGAAGTGTCATGATACTTTTCCCAAGATTTTTCTCTAGACTTCAAATCTGAACTCTTTGAATTTCTCAAAACTTTTAAACTTGTGCCTCATATGGTACAGATAACCATATCGCAAGTAATCGTCGATAAAGGTTATGAAGTAGACGAAACCCTCGTGTGTCTTAACACTCATTAGACTACATACATCAGAATGTATTATTTCCAAGGTACTATTAGCACGCTGACCCTTTCCTTTTAAAGGTTTCTTAGTCATCTTCCCCTTTAAACAAGGTTCGCATGCACCATAGGACTCCCATTCCATTGGGCCTAAGTCTCCACATTTGTGTAACTTAGTTAAGTGAGTCTCAGAGGCACCTTATAGTACAAGCAAGTGAAGCGTTCGCTTAAGGCCTCACAAAATTAAGGGCCCCCATATTGTTTTACTATATAAAGGTAATATCACAATTTTCTTTTTTATTAAAAAAAATACTTCACATTGTTAGTTAAATAATTAATGAAGTATAATTGTTAACATTAGATGTTAATTAATTAACTACTGAAATTCATTTATTATTAATAAAATTTTTACCATAATTTATTGTTGGTAAAAATCAAATGAATTTATCCTTAATTATATAATTTTTCTTCGTTAATTAATTTTTTATTTGCAATTTTGAACCTAAACATGATAAAATCAATTTTGTCATAACATTTTTTTTCAACATTTTTTCTTAGGACCTCAAAGTTCATAAGACTGACCCTGGCGAGTCTCATTTATATGGCCTAGATGACAGTGCCATAAGTATGAGGATTTCGGTTTCTTATCTAATCTCGATTTCTTAACAATGTTCATATTTAGAATTTCGATTTTAATATCTAGAACATAAATGTCATCCACAAATATTACACAAGCATAAAGAACATTATCACGTTGATTTTCACATTTATTACTAGAAAATAAAATTTCAAATCTTTCTATTGCTAAACGCGTAACAGAAATAATATTCTTAGTGATAGGAGGAATATAATAGCGATTGTTCAAAACTAAAACTAGGCCACTAGGCAAACACAGGCTATATGTCCCTAGAGCTATTGCAGCAACCCATGCTCCATTTCCAACTCTTAGGTCCATTTCCCTCTTTGCAAGCCTCCTACCGTTCTACAATCCTTGCATAGAAGTACATATATGAGTACCACAACTAGTATCCAATACCCAAGTAGACTCATAGGGAACTGTAGAGAAACTCTCTTTCATGAACATACCTAAAGTAGATGCCTCACTTGTCTTCTTCTTACTTGTTCAGAAATCAGAGCTTTGCAATCATGTTTCCAATGTTCGGACCTTCCGCACACGAAACATATTGCTTTGGGCTTATCCTTTTCAATAACCACATTTTTTACCTTCTTATTGATGGGTTTTAAACCTTTACCTTTGATGCAAGATTTACTTGCCAAGAAACCTGTTCCTCTAGCCCTCAAACGTTCTTTAAAACTTTTAATTTTCTTAATAAACTCAGATGTCTTGCTTGTCTTCCTTGACATAAGATAATCTTTCAAAAAAGGTGAATATTTATCAGATAGACTTTTTATCATAAGCTATATGTCATAGTTGGAATCTATCTTGATTCCTATCTGAGCCAATCTGAGCCAATCTCCTTGAATACTGTAAGTATTATATGCATCGCTCAGTGGCTAGGATCCCACATCTGTCCTAGAGTTATAGAGGAATCTCAATATTTCATTCCATTCAACTTTCATGCCCTTATGAAGTCCTCTAAGATGAATCAGCATGGATTTTAGGTCCATACCTTCATGCTGTTTCTTAAGCTTCAAACTCATGGTTTCGAGAATTACTAGTGACACCACAAAAGCATCCTTCATGTGCTTAAGATATGATTCTTTTACTTGGGAAGAAGCCTTAACATCAGGATTGATTGGTTCATGATTATCTAAAACATAATCCATGTTGCTTTTCTCAAGCTCCTTTCTAAGAGCTTTGAACCAGTCATCAAAATTGATCCCTGTCAATTTATTGTCAAGTATCGGATGGAGACTTATGTTCAGATTCATTGTTCAACCTAGATATAAGATAGAATTTTTTTAGATATTCGTATATGTACATGCATTTAATATAAGGTCTTTAATTAAATCCATAATTCCTACTATTTTCTTGACATTCAAATAGCCCCTTCTATTTAAATTCAGGAAATTTGGTCGAACCAATTTTCCTTAGTAGGTAGCATCCATAGCCACTCATCATGACCCCCGCTGTGAGCGGACGACACGGAGAGCAATGGGTTGAAAGCGCACTGTTTAGAGGAGCGATCCATCGAGGTGTTTTTGTGAAAATAAAATATCAGGTCGGGGACCCGAAAGGTTTGAAAGAGAAAGCGAAAACATTTTTTAGATTGTCAAAACACGAATATATGACCTCTTAGAGCAGAGTCGCCACCTAAATTAGCTCTTCCAAGAATTAGAATCCTATGAGGCTTAACGTCTAGGGGACGGCCCACTAAGACATGGAAATTCGAGTTCGAGATAAGTTGCTTACTTCTTATTGGATCACATTATATTACATCTACAGAAAACTGTATTTCTTTATTGTGCATATTCAAACTTATGTCATTTTTGAGTTTTTAATGTGTGATTTAACTTGCATATGGAAAGTAATAATTCCATACATAAAGCGATAAATAAACACGGAAAAGTAAAGATTAAGATTACAAAACCTCGGGGGATGGAAACGCCCACCTAATCTATTAATTACATTTTCATAAAAACATTTGCAATACCCGAAGGAAAATAAAATCCTAGGCATACATTCTCAAAGGTTAGCACAGGGTATAATACAACATGAATATTTACAAATATGTTCGATTTGATTTTGGCGAGACCCGTGCGGCCTAATTAAAATATCAGAGATTGGGATTCTTGTTTAGAAAGAAAACAATTCATTTTATTAATACATATGTTGCTCATTTTTTATTTAATGAAAATGACCGCATGGCAAAACTGTGAGGTCTGTTATGGGAATAATTTTTATTCCCTTCGAGGGAGTATTCTAACATGTATTTAATTACAATAGTCCCACAATTTAATAAATTAAAAGAATAAGTAAAAAATGTAAAATAAAGTTTCATAATAAAATAAATAAAATAACAATTAAATAAATAAATAAATAAAAAGAATTAATAAAATAAAATTTAAGGAATGAAAGGAATAAAATAAATCTTAGGTCGGTGATGAAAATCGAGTCTGTCTCAGAATTTAGGAGAAAAGAAAAATAATGTAACAATATAACACAGGAAAAAACAACTCTAAGAACTCAAAAGCTTACCCTTTCGTTGCGAATCCACGTCGACAAATCCGCTTTATTTTTGGGAGTGCTCCTCATTCTTTTTGGTTTGATATTTGTGTGAAAATATGTTATTTTTATCCTAAAAATATTCAGACTCGGACACTAAATTTTTATTAGGTCCAAGAATATCTGAGGATTTTTTAGAAAAAAGATGAAAGAAAATTGGTTTAAAAATAATAAAATTCGAAACCTTAACGTATTTTGGATCTGAATATAATCAAAGAATTTATAAAAGAATGATAGAGAAAAAAAAATTATTTAGTCAGAAAAAATAATTTTTAGTAAAAAACTTCTCCATCTGAGTCTAGAATATTTTTCATAATTTTCCATCGTTTCATTAAGAAAAAAAGAACTTTTTTATTAATTTTCAAGTCCTTTAATCGTTAAAAACGTGGGTCAATTTAGAGGGGGAATTCTAAAGAATCCCCCCTGTAAAGGGGAAATGCTACCTCTCTTTTGTTATAATATTATTATTTTTAATTTTCAAATTATATATTTATCATATATATTTATATATTTATATATATACACATTTATTTTCTCTTCTTTTTTGTTATATATAAATATATATATATATATATATATATATATATATATATATATATATATATATATTTCTTTTAAAAAAACAAATGATTCAATTAAATTATTCTGGACCCTTAAATATTTATTTAGGTCTTTAAAAATATATTAAGCCATTAAATTTTCACTTTGAGGCTTTTAAATATTTTTGTACGGTCTTAAATATTTATTTAGGACCCAAAACATTATTTTTTTTACGAAGAGAGCTCCCATTTGAAGATCATTTGGACTTGAAACTTGTATGATTCAAGGATTAAATCCCGAAAAGCCGTCATTATCAAACGTGTGAGCTAGTACAAAATCTCGTGCTCAAAGCTGCCCCTCATGTGATCATTGCTGGTTGTGTAATAGTGTACACGAAATGGAGTAGAGGGATTGAGAATATACCTGACCGGTGCACCTGGTTACTTCAATATCCTCGATCATTGATGATGTGGGCCTTCCTTTCTAGCACCTTATCCTCACGGGATTGTCCATTTCTTTCTTCGAAATCTCTTGGTGCTTGATACCCCTTACGGGTAGGTCAAGTGTTTCTTTTGGCGGCGTCCCTTTAATAGTCGGCAACCATTTCTTTCTTTGGTTGTGGTCCTTGTGTGCCCCTTGTGAGTTGACCTTCGGTTGGCTTTGATCGTTGGAACTACCAAAGCAGGGTGCCTGAAACTATTTCAAAGGCAACCCTTGGTGGAGGGATATCCAACTGTTTCTTTCTTGGGTTGGTAGATGAGACTATTTCATTCTTTAGTCATTGAAATAATCGTTTCCTTATTCGGTTGTATTTTGAATTTCCTTGGTAATATGTTGACTTGCTTGATATGTTAATACATTTTATGATGCATGTTTTAATTATTTGATTGAGTTTATGCAAAGTGAAAATTTTTGCCCCTTCAATCAAAAATTAAAACATGATGAAGAAATGAGTTTGATGAAAAGTCAGGGATGTCCCGAAGACCGCTACGTTGTTTTAGGAGGTTTTGTGATTGTGTTGTTTCAATGTTGCTTGCACGAGGCCATTATCCTTCCTGATGTTTGTAGGTTCCTCAAGTAGAGGTGGAATTTTTGGTTTACCGTGACGATGTTGCCCCAATTTGGCATCGTCTTTACCTATAAATGACGTGATGCGCATGGAAAATATTTATCACATGATGCATGTTAGTCTATTACATTTATTGTGGGCTTCATTCATTGTAGAGCCTTCTCTTTGCTGGTGCATGGGTGACCCTAGAATTTATCCTGTTAGGAATTCCATGGATGACTCCTTTAGAGTGACGACCATCGTCGATGAATTAGATTCGAGTTCAGAGCTTGGATCTGGCTTGAGGAGGATCTAGATGAGTCGTTGATCCCGAACCATGTAGGTGGTGCTTACTTTGAAGTTCATAATGAGAGCTCAGAAGTCCTTTTTCCTATAGTGTTGCGAGAGAAATCATAAGTTATTCGTTCTAAGTTCTGGAGGGTATAGATGATGTCATTTGCCATTCTAAGGATGAGATGATGAATTTGGTATTTCTTTGTTTCTAATTTTTTCATAGCCCGCCCTTACGGGTTTTCAATTTATCGAACCTTGACTTAATTTTTGCCTAGACCGCCCTTTCAGGTTTTCAATCCAGTAGACTCATTTTTTTCTTTCTTTTATTTTTATTTTTTCATTTTTTTTATGTTTACTTACGATATTCTACCATTGGCATGCAAGCAATCAAAATAAGCATATGCATAAAGATTCAGCAAAAATGATAATTCATTGATGAACTTAACATGGGTATAAATGTTTCAAATGATTTAAATCCTGCCATCGATTAGCCCTTTTAGGTTTTCTAACCAATGTGTTTGCTTTTCTCTCGATGTCTTAAGTTTTGCTTGAGTTGCCCTTTTCAAGTTTTCAACTCAGCGGACTATTCTTTTTCTGTTTTTAAAAGAGACCCTAATTTTTGCTCAACTAGCGAAGTACTAATTGACAGGCTAATTACATGTTTGTTTTTTTGTTGGTACTGCTTTTACCCGATTTATTTCTTTCACCTATACGTGATAGAAACTGTACCAGTCCTGGTTAATTTGACTGATAGATCGGTTACCATCCATGAGCATGACTTCAGTTGTTGTCTTGTTCAGCATTTCTAAACAATTGGTTGATTCTCATGCCATTTAGTGTTTCATTATGAATTCAATTGTTCTCTAATGATATGTGATATGTCAGGGATCGGAGGCTTTGGATACGGTAGCTTGATTTCATCAAGGTTGAATAGTTTTCGTTCAATGATGTTCCTTCAACAATAAGTGTTGGTGAGTCGTGTGATGGGGTTGTTGATGTTCTCCTTCTTTGTGTCTTTGGAATTAACATTATGTAAGCCTAATGCTCTATTTGTTTGACCATTTTAAGGGAAGTTGACTTCAATTTGCTCTGTTGACATTTCGGCCCTATTTTAGCTTCGATCATTTTAACTTTCACTTGTTTGACTTAATAGTCAGTGGACGTTTCATGCTCGGAGATCTTTCTATTGATCTTACATCTTTATAGGATGAGGCAGATACTATCACCCATTGTCTAAGTACTTGTATTTATCTCTCACTTTCCCTCAAGAGTTAAATCATTTGAACTTATTATAATTGTGGGGGATCCATTTATACCTAAATTAGTTTCATGACATGACGTGTCATGTGTGCTAAAAACATTATTCATATGTTTATGAGAATGCGTGATTTCAATTAATAGAATATCAAGCGAGTAAACAAAGTTCAATTTATTCAACAAAGTTCAAAAAGCCTCATGGGCAAAGTTGCTACAAGGAATTAATTTATTACATTGTCTTCCTTTGATTATCTTTTGGTACTAGTGCCCCATAGATGTGTCCATGGATTCAAAGTGCTCCATCCTCTCCGCCTTGTGAAACACTTCTTGATAGCTAGGAAAGCTATCAGACCAAATTTGTTTCTGTAAGATGGCAGTGAGCCATCCAGAAGTTTGGTTATCATCTCTGGTAGGGTTAAGCATGCCCGAAGCTTGACCTGTGTAGCCATCCAACGCTCATAGTAAGATTTAAAGATTTCAACCTGCTTCTGCCTTATAGCCTCCAAATTTAGCGTTGTGGTTTCCATTTGAGTGTTGAAACCATAATTCCCCATCATAGCTTGAGAAAGGTTATTCCAATCATAACTACATCCAGCGAAAAGGTGGTTGTACCATTCATCGATTGGGTGGCCCAAGGTGATGATGAAAAGCTTAGCCATCATTCGTTCGCTTACCCTCAAGGCCCTCATCCTTGTCTAGTAATGTGTTAGATGAGCATGCTATCTCTAGAACCCACGTACTTTTCAAACTGAGGCATCGCAAAGTTTGGTGGTAAGATGTCTTCATCCTCGACTGTTGGCTACGTAGGGTAGGTAATCATGAGATGGCTGTCGTGCATGGTCAAGAACTGTTATCACAATTTCGCCATGCTTGGTTGCTGGAGAATAGCATTCCCAGTGCCTGGATAGAAGCCATATTTCCCCTGGGGAAAGGTAGTTCCCCTAGGAGTTACCGCAAAATAGGGCAGTTGAGGGGTAGCCTCGAACTATGAGGAAAATTAGCGCACTCCAATTAGGAATAGATTGTTGAGCCACTCCTTGATAAAGAGGTCCTGGTGTGAACATTGGCTGACTTTGTCCCGCCCCGAACTGGTACAAGGCATTAAGAGCTGGGTGCACCGTATGAGAAGTAAAAGGACCCCCTATTCTAGGATAAATAGTCAGACCACCAAAGTTAAGGGTGGCCTTCGGGTTAGACACTGCATCATGACCCCTCCCAACCTGTTGAGGAATAAGCGATGCTAGTTGATCACTGTATACAAAGGCATTCAAGGCTCCTACAATCTCGATGCTCACCGACGATTGATGTGTTTACTGAGAGTTTTGTTTCGCAAGAAATGGGTGATCCTCCCCCATAACTTCATCTCATGGATCAGCCATGCAATCAAAATTGAAAGATGCACGATGAACTGAGTCTGAATCTAAACCCGAGTCTTCACTTGAGTTTGTGTACGGAACCCCTTGTAAACTAGCCACGATAGGAGAAATGCAAACCAAGCAATTTGCATGCCTTTTCCAAGCCTTTCAATTAAAAGTAGACGATAAGATCATGCATGCAAGATTGATGATGCGATTCTTGATGTGAAAAATGCATGAGATGTTAATGTTATGGCTGCATTCACAAGGGGTTAACGTGCCATGATGCAAGATAAATAGTATGTTTATCAATCTGCTTGAAATAAATAGAGTTATTCATTGGATAAGGTGATAAAAATTGCAAAGCTGAAAGCCCAGACCTTGGAGGTGGGTTTGAGATCCGCATAATGTTCATGGGGTAGTGTGATAGGAATGATGTATTGTAAATGTGATGGGGTGACCGGGTTACCTCTGTGGTAATAGGTTAATAATTCGAGATTTCGTATTGTGACTAGATCTCATGAAATGAAAAGGTTCAGTTAATTTCAGGTAAGCAGTGCGACATGCCCTAATGAAATTACATAAAGTTCAAAGTGCATGAAAATAACTATAGTATGTAGCCATTAAATGGATGTTTTAGTTCTTTTTCCCAATTAGGGTAGGGTCTTGGATGCCGATGTGGACATCATAAAAAGGGTATGCGGTGATGCATGAGTTATTACCCTTTGTGGGCGGATGGTTCAGGTATTAAGTGATAAGTGTATAATTACACTTATTATCATGATAATTTTACTTATAAAATGATATGGTTTTGTTTCATTTTATCCTTCATATAAAAGATTTCACATGGTATATGGTTGTTTTTTATGCAAATGCAGAAACTAGGTGAATCTTGGGAGTTAAACGATCAAAGTGGAATTCTATGTAAAAAGAGTGAAAAAGGTGCAAAAAGATGCGTTGAACATAACGATTTAGCTTAGGATCGGAGTTGTCAAAGATTGGCAAAGTTGCAAAGAAGAAACATGAAGAAAAAAAGACATGTCACGATCGTGACACCCATTCACGATCGTGACTTGTTACTCTTCATAAATAGAAAGTTACAAATAATTATTCATGATCATGACATGTAATTCGGGTTCATGACTTGTAACAGTTATTGGTTATCTCTTTTCAACAACCAACCGCTAGATAATAACGATCAACTGCCATAAACTGCCAATCGAAAAGACACCTTTTGAAAGTCAACCAATCATGAGAAGGTGCCTTTCCATTGTGGATGAGGATGAATCTTTGCATCCAATCATATTGAAGTGATTCAACCCTTCGCCAATGGACACGACTCTTCGTTTAGATAGATGCAACCCTTCGTACTCTATAAATAGGGTTCACATTCAACCAATTTCGTGGCATGGTGACATACATGGTATGGAATGAGTAGTAGGCATTGAATGATAGTATACGTGCATAGATAGAGAATGAAAATATCTAGATTTCGCTACGTTCAAAGTCTTAGTGAGAAAAATGTATAAGTGATTCGATTCTTATTTCAATCACTATGTTTATACACAAATTCGAGCATTTGTTGTATGAGTGTAATTGCAAAGCACTTATCAATAAAAGTTTTCATTCTTCAACATTCTTTTGTTCGATATTCACAAAGAATAACATCCTAGCGAAGGTTCTGTATGAGATGAGACTGAATTCAAAGTAGACGCAAAAATTACGAGAATTGATGACTCCCATTAAAGAGTGGATACTATTTGATCAACTTTAGCTTTCACTTGCATACCTTACAACTTTACTTTGTTTTCTGCTTATACTTTCTACTTTGAAATTTATGATATGTCTATGTGTCATAATGAGTATTTCGTATTGCGTAATTTATATTAATCAAGTTATATGCTTTCGAGGTAACTTTAAGAGTAATTTCATGGTTAACAAGATTGTATAATTACTGGATATGTGAGTATAACGTTGTTTAGTGAGCCAACATTTTTGGAATGGTAACTTGCTAAATATGGCTATGTGAGAGCGACCCGTACTAAGCATAGTATTATTGTTATCCAGGTTCTTATAAGTTTCATAATTCATTTACCCTAGATTTAGAAAAGTCATCTCATGTGTTGCTCTGCGGTGAATTATTGAATAGTAGGGTGTCTAAAACCGTATTTGTTGAAGTTATTTAGTGTATGAAATATTCTTGATAATTTTACATATTTTTCTCTACTAAACTTGTTCTTAGGAAATATCTATATATTTTACATTTTCTCTAGTCTATTCATACATCTATCTATTCATCCGTCTATCATCCAAACCCTCTAATCAAATTTATTTACTTTTGTTTGTTCCGTAACTCTAGTTGGTCTTTAGAACCAAATTCCTTCCCTGTGGGATCGATATCTTTTAAAACTACATCGAAACTGTATGCTTGAAATGTTCACCATTTTTCTATTTGATAAGAGGTATTGAAAACACTTGTTCGTATTTTGAACTTTTATCTTAACGGTAGAAAAGTGGGGAACAAGGCTTTTGGCACCGTTACCGAATTTAAGCCTATCAGAACGAGTATAGTCAAAATCTTGCGATCAAGTTTTTGGCACATTGCTTTGGAAGGCAAGTGCATTCTGGCATTTGTAAAGTCCCAAAAATCCAAAAAAATTAAATAAAATTAAAAAATTGAAGAATTTGAAATTTTTTCTTGATTTTGTGTTATTTATAAATTATCCATACATATACTATACTAATATATTTTCCAAGGTTATTATGAGTGTTAGGTATTACAAGTTTGATGTTGGTGCAAATTTCGAACAAAATGTTTTGAGTTTGAGCGCACGTTGAGAGTGTGAGCGTTTTGGCACAACATTTAGCATTTGTCAAGGATGAGTTGTGAGTAACATTCAAAAGCAAAATTCCAAGTAAGTTTTGATATATATTTCAATGCAACATGAATTAGTATAAGTTATATAGTTTTAGTTTAAAGCTACCGATAAGTTAGTAGTGGAGTAATAAATAGTAGTGTTCTTGCTACAAGTTTTATGTGTTATTCTCGAATACGTCCTGTAAGTATTGAGTTTGTTTAAAGTGTTGGGAAACTATAACCATAATACTTTTGAAGTGATCAATAAAAGATGAGGGAATTAAGAGAGAAAAAATCAAAAGAAAGAGAGGATAACCAATGAGTTATGCAAAAGGTGAGGAATGGTACGGAGCAGAAACTACAACCATTCAATGAGTAAAAAAGAAAAAGTAGCATAGCATGAAAAATGGGTGCAAAGTACAAATCTGTACTTCAAAAACATATTCATAAAAGAAAAAAAATGAGAGAAAGTGGTATGTAGCAAAAAATGCAACCACTAATAAGGGGAGAGTGGTATGCAGCATAAAATGCAACCACTAAGAGTGTTTTAGCATCCTAGGTTACCTAAAAATTCCTTGAGATCAAACTTTCTAAAGTGTGCTCCCTTTGTCCTTTATACTTTATACTATACTTGAGAGAAGGAAATATTCGAGTATGCATGTAACACTTATATGAAGACACAATTCGGTTGACCCTCCTTTAAGAGCAAAGGTATGCAACTGAGCTATATAAATTGCACATTACTAACTTGTGGGAAATTTTGAACTTTTACTTGACTTTTATGCAACGTGGGAATGTGGTACTCATTATAATAGTCTTTCACCAAATGAGGTACAAATTTGAATTACTATTTTATACACTTCTATTGATTTTACCTTGAGGACAAGGCAAAGCTTAAGTGTGGGGGTGTGATAAGTGTATAATTACACTTACTATCATGACATTTTCAATCATTAAACGATATAGTTTTGTTTCATTTTATACTTCATATAAAAGATTTCACATGGTATGTAGTTATTTTTTATGCAAATGCAAAAACTAGGTGAATCTTGGGAGTTAAATGATCAAAAGTGGAATTCTATGTAAAAAGAGTGAAAAAGATGCAAAAAGATGAGTGGAACATAAGGATTTGGCTTATGATTGGAGTTGTCAAAGATTGGCAAAGTTGCAAAGAAGAAACATGAAGAAAAAGACATGTTACAATCGTGACACCCATTCAAGGTCACGACTTGTCACTCTTCATAAGAAGAAAATTACACATCATTATTCACGATCGCGAAATGTGATTCGCGCTCGCGACTTGTGACGGTTATTGTTTATCTCTTTTTAACTACTAACAACCAGATAATAACGATCAACTACCATCAATTGCCAACCGAAAAGACACCTTTTGGAAGTTAACCAATCATGAAAATGTGCCTTTCCATTATGGATGAGGATGAATCTTTGCATCCAATCATATTGAAGTGATGCAATCCTTTGCAAAATGGACATGACTCTTCGTTTGGATTGACGCAACCCTTCGTACTCTATAAATAGGGTTCACATTCAACCATTTTCGTAGCATGGTGACATACATGGTATGGCATGAGTTGTAGGCATTGAATGATAGTATGCGTGCATAGATAGAGAGTGAAAATATCTAGATTTCGATACGTTTAAAGTCTTAGTGAGAAAAATGTATAAGTGACTCGATTCTTATTTCGATCACAATATTTCTACACAAATTTGAGCGCTTGTTGTATGAGTGTAATTGCAAAGCACTTATCAATAAAAGTTTTCGTTCTTCAACATTCTTTTGTTCGATATTCACAAAGAATAACATCCTAGCAGAGGTTCTGTACGAGTTGAGACCGAATTCAAAGTAGACACAAGAATTGAGGGAATTGTTGACTCCCATTAAAGAGTGGATACGTATTGATCTACTTTAGCTTTCATTTACATACCTTACAAATTTTCTTTATTTTTTGCTTATACTTTCTATTTCAACATTTATGATATGTCTATGTGTCATAACGAGTATTTCGTATTGCGTCATTTATATTAATCAATTTATATGCTTTCGAGTTAACTTTAAGAGTAATTTCGGGGTTAACAAGATTGTGTATAATCACTGGATATGTGATTTTAACGCTGTTTAGTGAGCCAACATTTTAGAATGATAACTTGCTAAATATGGCTATGTGAGAGCGACCCGTACTAATCATAGTATTATTGTTATCCAGGTTCTTATAAGTGTCATAATTCATTTACCCTAGATTTAGAAAAGTCATCTCATGTGTTGCTCTGCGTGAATTATTGAATATTAGGGTGTCTAGAACCTTAATTGTTGAAGTTATTTAGTATATGAAATATTCTTAGGAAATATATATATATTTTACATTTTCTCTAGTCTGTTCATACATCAATCTATTCATCCGTCTATCATCCAAACCCTCCAATCAAATTATCTACTTTTGTTTGTTCCGTAACTCTAGTTGGTCTTTAGAACCGAATTCCTTCCCTGTGGGATTGATATCTTTTAAAACTACATCGAAACTGTATACTTGCAGTGGTCACAATTTTTCTATTTGATAAGTGGTATTGACAACACCTGTTCGTATTCTAAACTTTTATCTTATCGGT
>CATIWQ010923131.1:0-19012 GCA_949673415.1 Euphorbia schlechtendalii | reverse complement strand
GAAATATCAGGTATTTAAATTATAACAAATCTGCAATGGAAATACATTTCCCTTGCAAATTCCGTTGCAAGCTAAAGAATTTGCAACGAAAAATTTTCCCTTGCAAGCTTTCCGTTGCAAAATGTGAATTTTCTTGTAGTGTGAGCTGGCACTGTCTAGTCACGTCTTTTAATTCTAGGTTCAAGTTCAGGTAGAATGGTGTGTTATACCCTAGGCTTAGAAGTCCATGATTCTAAGCAGATAGAGGTTTGAGTGCCTAGTAAGCACTATCTCGATCATGGGTGGTCCTAACCCTAGGTGATGCTATCTCATCGAGTCTTTCTAACTCTAGGTAGACGATGTCGGGATAATGACATGTGTGTGTATAATTCGCATCTGCAAAACAAATCATGGGTTAGCATGATGCTTTACGTGAAATAAACATGGGGATGTGATGAACACATATCATACAACGTATCACTTCCAACCTTATGTTTCCCACGTATAAGGGTTAAGCTTATAAATCTAAGCTTGTGTCATCTTAATACCGCAAAGTATTGAGGAACGAACCTGCATAAAAGATGCATTTGTTTTGGTAAACTTAGGGGTAGTATCTATAGTTTCCTTATATGAGTTCGGTCATGGGTTGTTGATGTATAAGGTTCTTGTTGCACTACTATACACTCCAAGCCTCTCTCTAAATAGGTGCGAATGAGGGAGGTACATGCGATATGGCAACAAGTGATCCACCCGCTTAAGTATCTTTGGTCTCTATGGCATCGTAAATGATACTTTCTTAAGTTTCACGGTAATCGGGGCATCCTAATCTTTAAAGCTAAACCATCCAATACATATACTTTTGTTCGATATTTTAAATGTGCATTAACTCATTTGATAACTTTTCAATACTCATCTAAGATCTTTTAAACTTGCTTTAAGCTTAAAAGAGAATCCCCAGCAAAGTAGCCACTGCGAGCGAATAACGTTCAACCCGCGCGATCGCCGCAAGACACTGGCCCCATTAGACGGGGCGTGGGGTTTTCAAAAATGAGTTTTTATGTTGATTCCAAAAAAAATGTTGGAAAGAGTGGAAATGAGTTGCTTAAAAGTGATTTTAAAGCTTGAAAGACCCGAGACCTAAATCTCTAGTCTATGTTATAGAGTTACCACCCTGATCAGCACTTTTCGGAAAATTTGGTACAACTTAGATCCATTTGCCTAATCTGTACCATAAAACAGAGATTTGGGTTCGGATGAGTTACCTATTTCGTCATCATTTGAGTTAAATCATACTTGATTGAAACCACGTTTATAATATTCAAACTAAACTAGACATTTTTTGTTTATGTTATAATTCAACACACATGCATAATACGGTAAGT
Source organism: Euphorbia schlechtendalii (assembly GCA_949673415.1). Taxonomy (NCBI): domain Eukaryota; kingdom Viridiplantae; phylum Streptophyta; class Magnoliopsida; order Malpighiales; family Euphorbiaceae; genus Euphorbia; species Euphorbia schlechtendalii. The sequence goes on along the minus strand of CATIWQ010923131.1, from coordinate 17,651 downwards.
AAATTGAGGAAAGTAAACACGTAGGAAATTTAAATGCGCCTAGTGTATGGGGGATTAATTACATAATTGGCTTGGGGGTTTTACAAATCGCCTAAATACATCAAAATCTAAGGGATACAATCACCTAAAATAAATCGATGTCTAACAAATGTTACATTTGATTTTGAAATGAAAAGCGATACCCGAAGGAAATTAAATCCTAACATACATCTAACCTAAACTACCTACATCCACAAAGGTTAACACAAATATGGCACATCACAAGTAGTTGCAAGTATGTTCATTTTGATTTTTTGTGAGACCCGAGCGGTCCAATTTAAAACATCAAAGAGTTTGAAATTTCTTTTTCGTAAAAATGGTTCATTTTATACACACAAGTTATTTAATCATTTTTAGTGAAAATGCCACATGCGAATATTTGTCGAGTCGGTTATCCGAGAACTTTGGTTCCATTTGTCGGGGTTTCCTAACACAGTCCTTAATAATATTGACGAAAAATAAATCTAGGTTCAAAACTGTAAAGGATGGCGTTATTAAAATCATTCCGAAGAGGAAACCATTAAAGTTAATAAAATAATATCTCGACGAAGGAAAATCGACTTCAACCATCCAAATTCCCTTCGGAACGATCTCGAATTCTCGTAAAATTTTCACACATACGCATTATATTACTTAAAAACTCAAGTTTCAGGCCTGAATGGTCACCACTGACCCTCTTGAACATAAATCAAAATCTGGAAATTTTACGAACATTTTGCATGTGTTCTACCTGGAAACTAATATCGTTAACGATGACTCCATTAATGTCGTTAACGGTATCGCAACGCCATTAACGACATCGCAATGCCATTAACGACATTGCAGAAACAGAACACTTGCAGGTTTCTATTCTTTACAATTTTTACATGTTCAACTAGCAAGCATAAACATATAATACAAACAAATGAGACACGATTCAAGGAACTCAGAGGCATACCCCGTTACCATTAATCCACTTCGCTCGGTCCATGAAAATCCCCAGAAAGTCCTCTTCATTTCTTTGGTTTGGTTCACAATTTCGTTGAAAAATGAACAGCAAGTGCTACTCTTTTGTGAAGAGACTTAAAACTCCCTGAATGTGAGTTTCAACAATAGGAAGAAAGGAAGTAGAAATCCTTCTCCACTCATGTTTAGACTACAAAAGAAAGCTTAAGTTTAAAAGATTGGTTAAAGGTACAAAAACTAACAAATGTTATAGATGGACTAAGACTCTTGTTAAGGACACTTAAACCAAGTTCTGTTGACTTAGAACTCAGAATAGATGGCCCAAGGAAACTCTAAACCTCAAAGTGTACTTAGATTCCTACATAACTCCCACTTTCCAAAATTTAACTAATCCTCAAACTTCCCTAAATAACCCGAAATATTCCAGGTTCATGCCCTATCCACGAACTTACACACCCAAGTTCCAGAAATATAAATAAAAATAAGTTACAAGAGGCTTTTTTAATTGTTAAAACACTTAAAATGCCTTAAAACCTTCCATAAACCAAAAACAATTCAAACTTTCCCTTTAACCCTTTAAACTCAACTTTCTTCTGCCTTTTTGCATGAAAATGAGAGTCCCCCCTATTCTAAAACTCAGCTCTCATCTTAAAGAGAGCCTCCTTCAATCCAAAGTCAACTTAGGATAGCTTAGGCCATTCCCTCTTTTTTGCTTTTACTCAATCCAAATGCAAATTTTGGATTGACAAGTCCAAGGTAAGGTGTGGCAGGTGTATTTCAAAAGAAAAATCCAAGCATGTGGGCAAAGTTTTGCTTTTTGGCTAAAAAGTGCAAAAAGTACAATTTTGGTTCTGCTACCTTTGTAATGTCATTAACGATATAGGCAATATCATTAATGACATTGAGATTTCATTAACGACATCAAATGGCCAAGCTAGGCTATTCCCTTTAACTTGGGCTTTTTAAGGAAGATGAAGCCCAAAGAAACAAGGTAGATGATTTCCAAATGATATTGAGACCCTGCAAAATGTAAAAAGCTAACAAAGGAAAATATTACAACTTCATCATCAAACTCACGAGTCGGGAGTTAAATCACGTGCTCACACATGCCATGATTAATACATTCTAAGTTAAAACATTCCATAGATGCTTTTAGGTTTATAAAACATAAAAGAGAAACCTAGCATCTATAGATTGAAGCATTGCCAGTTGATGCGTGCTTTCTCTCTTTTGGTAGCAGTGTTCCTTTGAGTTTTCGATAGTACTTCATTAGCACTAGCTTCCAAGCTATGAGATCCTCTACAATTGACCCACACAGATCTTCACCGACCAAAACCTCAAGGAGGAGGAACCTGTCAATAGACAGTAGCTGCTAAACCACTCGAAAACCAACTGAAAAATAATCCCAAAGGCTTACTTTAGAAAGAGCCTTCAATAAGAATTCTTCGATTGTTTGGAGAAACTCATGAAGGATCTCGTACAACAAAGGAAGAAGAGTGAGTCGAATCTTGAGAGAAAATCTTATCTTAAAGCTATTTTCAAGTGTTCTTGTATATGAAAAAAGAGAGGAGCTGGAGACCTATTTATAGGGAAAAGGTGGAGTGTTAGACACCCCCTCGGTAACTAGATGGGATGGGATATCGGGTCAGGGTGACTCACAGGCTAACCCGTGCAGGTTCCAAGGGAAGCCCTAGTGGGCTTCCCTTGCTTTGCTGGCCCGTGCAAGCGCTACCATGGGCAATGCTTATATGCTTGCAGCCTGCTAGCTTTTCAGCTCATAGGGCAGCCGCGTGGGCCCCACTTTGAACAACTTGTGCTCATTTTGAGGCTAACTCGCAATGGGAAAAATTCCCTTGCTCGCTCTATGTATTTTTCCCTATTTTCTCTTTATTCCTTTTAATTATTAATTCGGTTTAGCCAATTAATAGTTATTCTAATGGATTCGACAACTTATATTTTCAGCATAGACCTAATCTATAGGTTCTTTACTTAGTCCGATAGAGACCCAAACTGTGTGACCTCATAGGATCCCAAAGTATAGAGCCACTAGAGGTTAACCTAAACTTGGCTTCCCATCCTGGAACCTTTAAGCTCATTGTTCGAGACTGATATGGAACCTTATAGCTCTAGATGATCAAATGGGCTTTATAGCAAAGGCGTATGATCTCTCGATACTTGGAACATCAAGTGCTTGTGACTTGATCCAATTCTGCAATAGTAACCAATACAATACACTGCTTCTATCAAGTTATGTATCATCTAGATTATTGAGCTTGGATTAAGTGTTAGCTCATGTAATACCCATAGCTATCCTAGAATTAGACTTGTTCATGAAGAACACCACTCAGCCATTTTGTATCAGCATTGACTAGAAACCCATTTTATCAATCTTATACTCTGATTAAAGGTTTATGATTGTGTCACTTCAACAAGGGGCCCTAAGGTACATCTCCCATTATATCACTATATCAAGAGCTTTGGATCCCATCTTGACTACACAGCTTACCAACATGTGATCATTTCTATACTCATAATCACCTGTATCATCCTGATCCCCAAGGTATGAATAAGTATGACCCAAAGTATAGCAACTCCTACACGAGGTAACTGGTATCTCAAGTTTGAGGGTACTTGTACAGCTACTGCAATAAGACATGACACCAACACATGGATATAGTTATTTCTAAGTGTTTATCTTATAGCATTCTCCAATTTATTACCTGAATACATTCATGTGTTAACTCAAGGTACCACCTTTAGCTCGTGAGATCAGTTGCTTGGCTTGGATTTAATCCAAGGAGTAAGCTTACAAATGCTAGTCTGTCCATTCCATTGATGTCCAGTCTAAATGAAACTATGACTAGGGATATTTAGACTATTCATAGTAACACGTATGTGCAGTTCTCACACCACGTAGCTCCCACTATGTCCTCGCACTTTTATGCTATGAAGTAGTCATGGACTTTGTCTCATTAATAAGCATATACATATTAAATATTATATATAATACCAGCAAGATACATTAATAAACAGAAAGCATTGATAAGCAACAAAGATGCATTAATTATTATTGATAATAATATGAAACCATTTGTACATTATAACAAATAAAGATATATCGCCCTAATTGCCTCTAGGGCATACATCATGCCTAACAATCTCCCACCTGCATTAGTACCAATTATGCATGTGCCTCATACCATACTCGTTAACATGCTTATCATGTTTAACTTGAGTCAATGGTTTAGTTAGCCCATCCGCTAGATTCAGATCCATTGGGATGTGCTCTAAGCTTATATATTTTCTAGTTACCATCTCTTGTACGAGATAGTACTTTCTGAGTATATGTTCATTTCTGTGATGAGACTGTGATTCCTTTGCCTGAGCAATAGCCCAATTGTTATTATAATAAACTACTATTGGATTTATAATGTTGGACACCACATTGAGATCACCAATAAATTCCTTAAGCTGCATGGCTTGCTTAGCTACTTCTGAAGCAACTAAATACTAAGATTCAATAGTTAAATCGGCAGTCATATCTTGTTTGAAACTTTTCCAAACAACTACCCCTCCGGTTTAACATAAACACATAACCTGACTAGGATTTATAATCATCCCTTTCAAATCAAAAACTCACATCGGTGTATCTCTTCAAAGTGAGATCACCTTCTCCACATACTAAAAACATATCCTTAGTCCTACGTAAGTACTTGAGGATAGTTTTAATGGCTATCCAGTGCTTCTCATATAGCTCAGATTGAAATCTGCTCTTGATGCTCAACGCATGTGAGACATCAGGCCGAGTGCATACCATAGCATACATGATGGGCCTTATCATTGAGGCATAGGGTATTCAAGTTCATGCGTAGCCTCTCCTCTTGTATTCTTGGAAACTTAGGTTTAGAGAGGTTAATCCTGTGAGACATTGGGAGATAACCCTTTCTTGACTGCTCAAGATTAAATCTAGTGAAAACCTTATCTATGTATGTACTTAGTGACAGACCTAGAAGCCTTTTGGATTTGTGATGGTAAATCTTAATACCAAGTATAAAAGCTGCTTCTCCAAGGTCTTTCATGGATAACTTCTTTGACAATCATTACTTAACTGTCTGAAGAAAAGAAATATAGGTTCCTATCAATAATATGTCATCGACATATAATACAAGGAAAATTATCGCACTCCCACTAGCCTTCTTTTTTACACAGGGCTCATTAGCATTTAACACAAAACTGATATCTCAGATTATCTCATTGAACATAATATTCCAACTCCTCGATGCTTGCTTAAGTCCATAAATGGACTTCTACAACATGCATACCTTAGAGCCATCTTTATAAGTAAAACCCTCAGGTAGTGCCATATTCATATCCCTGTCCAGATTCCCATTAAGGAATGCTATCTTCACATCCACCTGCCAAATCTCATAATTGTAATGAGCAGCGATGGAAAGGAGTATCCTAATAGACTTTAGCATGGCCACTAGTGAAAAGGTCTCATCATAGCCAATGCATTCTTTTTTACTATACCTTTTTGCAACCAGCCTTGCTTTAAAGGTAACTATGTTACCTTCTATGTCAATTTTCTTCTTGGAAACCTACTTGCATCCTATGAGCCTAATCCCACTTGAAGCATCAATCAAGCTCCAGACTTAATTTTCTTACATGGAGCCCATCTCCAATCTCATGGCTAAATGCCATTTATCGTATTCTGAGCCTTCCATTACCTCCTTGTAAGTCCTAGGCTCATCATCTTACATAAGGAAAAGATGTTTATCATCAGTGATGAGAAACTCGTATTTCTCAGGAGCGATTGGAGCCTAGCCTGACCTAAGCAATGTCAATGTTATAATAGGTTGTTCCATGCTTACACTATCTTGTGTAATAGGTGTAGGTATAATCAGTTGACTGTTTTTTTATCTTCTTGGGCACCTAACCCAAGATTGCTCCCACTAGCTTTCACAAGTATATGCTCCTTCTCGAGGAATTGAGCATTTCTAGAAATAAGGGCTTTTTATTCCTTGGGATGATAAAAGGTATATCCTATAATCTCCTTAGAGTAACCTACAAATAGACATCTATCAGACTTGGCACCTAGCTTATCTAAACTTGTCCTCTTTACATAAGAAAGACATCCCCAAACTCTCAGGCGAGAAAGAGCGGGTTTCTTACAATACAATAACTCGTATGGAGTTTGATTAATTAATTTAGAGAGCACTCAATTTAGAATATAAACTGTGCTCTCAAGTGCATAACCTCAAATGGATCTGCTGAGTTCTGCTTGGCTCATCATGTATCGAACCATATCAAGTACGGTTTGATTTCTCCTTTCTGAAACTCCATTGTGTTGGGTTGTATAAGGAGGTTTCTATAGGGATAAAATACCATTATCCCTTAAATAATCCTAAAACTCTTGGCTTAAGTATTCATCTCCTCGATCAAATCGAAGGGTCTTGATACTTTTCCCAAGCTATTTCTCTACTTCAATTTTAAATTCTTTAAATCTATAAAAACTTTCAGACTTGTGCCTCATAAGGTACAAATAACTATATTGTGAGTAATCGTCGATAAAGGTTATGAAGTATATGAAACCCTCATGTGTTTTAACACTCATTGGACCACATACATTAGAATGTATTATTTCCAAAGTACTAGTGGTAGTCTGACCCTTTCCTTTGAAACATTTCTTAGTCATCTTCCCTTTTAAACAAGGTTCGCACGTGCTATAGGATACTCATTCCATTGGGCCTAAGTCTCCACATTTGTGCAACTTAGTTAAGAGAGTCTCATTTATGTGGCCTAGACGACAATGCCATAAGTATGAGGATTTCTCATTATCTAATCTCAATTTCTTAACAATGTTCATAGTTAGAATTTCAAATTAGTATGTAGAACATATATGCCATCCACAGATATTCCAGAAGTATAAAGAATATTATCACGCTGAATTTGACATTTATTATTAGAAAATTTCAAATCTTTTTGTTGCTAAATGCGCAATAAAAATAATATTCTTAGAAACAGCAAGAATATAATAACAATTGTTCAAAACTAAAATAAGGCCACTAGGCAAACGAAGGTTATATGTCCCTATAGTTGTTGTAGTGACCCATGCTCCATTTCCAACTCTTAGGTCCATTTCCCTCTTTACAAGAAGGCTATATGTCCCTATAGTTGTTGTAGTGACCCATGCTCCATTTCCAACTCTTAGGTCCATTTCCCTCTTTACAAGCCTCCTACTGTTCCACAATCCTTGCACAGAAGTATAAATATGAGTACCACAACTAGTATCTAATACCTAAGTAGACTCATAGGGAATCGTAGAGAAACTCTTTGGTATGAATATACCTCCAGATGTTTGAGCCACATCTATCATAATCTAATGAGCTTGTTTCATGAGAAACAATTTTTTTCTTCAATTCTAATTTCCTCATGAGCTTTCTCTTGACTTTTAAACCTCTTCAACTTAAAGTCCTCAATATTAGCTTTCTCTTTGAGTTTATTTTTAAACTCAATCTCATAAAACTTGAGCAAGTCCATGAGTTGGGTCAAGGTATAGTTGGGAGAACAATCCTTAAGCATCTTTTTGAAGGAATCGTATTTATTAGGTACTACCCTTAACAACATTTCCTTCAAAGACTGCACATTGTATTCAACTCCCAACTCTCTTAATTTCTCTGAGTTTTCATATATATTAATGACCAACTCTACTACTGAGGTGTCTCCTCGCAATTTATAATGGAACAGTTCATCCTCTAAACTTTCCACTAACTTGAGATGATGAATCATGGTTGCAAGGTCCAACCCTTTCTACATACATGTGTACTTTGGGAGCATGTGGTCTAACAAGAGTTTTGCGACAAACTCATAGTTTCCCTTGTACTCCTCATTATCATCCATCTCACATGCAAAAGCATTCTTGCTAGGGTGTTTAGGACTTGGATCATTTAAAACATAATCTAGGTAGTAGTTCTAAAGAGCTCTTCTAACAATCTCAAACCACTCATTGAAGTTATAAACATCATATTTGATGTCAATAAAAGGACCCATGTCAACAAGTATGTTCATTAGTGATCATATTCAACCTAGATATAAGATAGAATTTCTTAAGACTTTAGTATATGTACCTGCATTTAATATAAGGTTTTTTATTAAACATATGATTCCTACTATTTTCTACACATTAAAATAGCCCCTTCTATTAAAATTCGGGAAATTTGATCGAACCAATTTTCCTTCGTAGGTAACATCCATAGCCACTCGTCATGACCCCCACTATCGCAGGTCAAGCCACAATAAGATAACCATGGTTAGAACCCGTCTATTTGAATCTCTTATAATTGTTAATCCATTTGAGTTCTCTTTCTTGAGATGTGCGTACCCGATTGTACGACTCCTCAAATGTGTCTCCAATTCGACATTAGCTCCAAATATATGGATAACTAACCCTTCTTAGTTAAGGCTTTAACCCCATCTAGTCTCATGACTATACACATGTTAGAAAGCATGTTGTACATATTCTTACATCCTTTAATAAGGTTCGTATCACCACTTATGATGGGAATACCACTACTACCTTAATGTTGTTGTAGGGATTTTATTGGTGCCACTAGTCTCGCCCTAGTCTAAGTCTTGTACGATGGATATGATCATGAAATAATAATTCCAGGCTATTAGGAATTATTAACTATAAGGGAACATGCTCTGGACTGGTATATTATAATCATTCCATTACACCAAGACTCCACATAGCATGAAAAGCAAATAAGGTCCATGTTTAGGTTGTTGCACCTATGTCGATAAGTTTTAATTTAACAATTTAAACTATGTTTGTAAAACCATATGCGGAATCTAATTCCCATACTAGAAATCGACTAAGTCATAAAAGTCCCTTAGGTACTCTTGAATCTAATAGCGATGGTGATTTCCAGGTAGGAGAGACCCCCTAAAAGTGAATGAGCAACCTTGTCCAATCCTTGCCAAAATCACCACGGTTACTTTGATTTGTTGTAACATGGATAATTATGAATTAATGATTTCATTCTTTAACTAAGTGAAGTATGGGATGACCCTCAATTAAAGCATTTACACATGTGGTAAAACATTGCTAATTTTATATGATAATCACCTAGAATAAGTTTGAGCAAAACCTTAATCTAGTTATCACATCAATTTCTATAACAGGAAATGAATCCTTAGTCATGCATAGTGATAAGTGTGAATTGTGCCAAGAAAATACAAGTATAAATAGCTTTAAAATCACCTAATTCGGAGTTGAATTGTAGAAATTATAAAGGTATTTGTGTTTTATCATGTCCTTTGCCAACTAACTCTCCAGCAGGCTAAGCCAGCAAGCTGATTGGGCTAATAAGAGGTTTTATTAACTTTCTTCTTTCATTTTAACATCATTTTAAGTTTGATTGTTTTGTGTTTGATCTTAAACATCTCATAAGTCTGGCCAAACTTATGTTTAGTGGAATCAAGAAGGACCGAAAGGTGGATTGTGAACACGGAACTAACATGAACACACACTACACACGCACCAAAAGGGATTAGGAGTGTGCTAGGGGTTTATATTTAATTTAATAGAATGCTTGCTTGCTCTTAATGCTTAAAGTGAAATTCGCATGTGGAGAAATCCCAGGGTGAAAATTTATAGAATCTATGCAAGATGATAGTATGCTGAGCTTAGTGAATTTTGTGCAAGATACCTTAGATCTATGTGTTGAAACATGTTAGAATGATAGAAGGAAGCTGCCTCTAAGCCTATTTAACTTGCTGGTGATGCCTGTGCCTTTATTTATTATTAATTTCAGTCACAACAATCTATTTCCAGTTTAAAGCAATCATAAATTTCACTACTTTGTTTATTTTACTCATTTATCATATTCTCGTGACTTGTTAACTTGCCAATTTACTTAAGAGATTTAAATATTTCCCTTGCTCCCTGTGGGATGACACTTGGTCTTGCCAATTGCTACTAAAATCAAACTAGAATACTTGCTAGGTACATTCGGGCATCATCAAGTTTTTGGCGTCGATGCCAAGGAGCAACATGTAAATTTTTTAAATTTCTATTTGTAAATTGGTATGTTTAATCTTTTTATTTTTATTTTTGTAGATACTTTTTCTTGCAATCATTGGTGTATGTGAAGGATTGGTTCACCCTTAATTCCCATTGACCTTGAAATTGAAAGAACTTTCCAAAGATTGAGTGGTGAAGCTAGGAGGCATATACGATAAAGAATGGTAGATATACCAGAACAACCCGAAGGAGAAGACGTAGTAAACCTGTCCCTACCAAGGTAAAGACTTAAGGAGTATTCTAGACCATCAACCGAGGGATACTCTACTTGCATTGTAATTCCCAATGAAGGAGAAAACCTCTTTGAGATCAAAGCAAACATGATCCAAATGCTCTAAGCAGCCATTCAATTTGGAGGACTACCCAAAGAGGATCCAAATGCTCATATCCAAGACTTAGTCACTATGTACAATTCTTTTCATACAAATCATGGAGTTTCGGACGATGTCATAAGACTTAAGCTTTTCCCATTCTCCTTACAGGATAAAGCTAAAAATTGGTTGAAAACCCTTCAACCTAGATCAGTTCGGACATGGAATGATATGGCGTAAGCTTTCCTGACCAAATATTTTCTGGCAAGGTAAGCAATCAAGCTGAGAAACGAAGTCACTCATTTTTCATAGCAACCTGATGAATCTCTCTCTGAGGCTTGGGAAAGATACAAAGAATTGTTAAGGAGAGTGCCAAATCATCAAATTCCAATGTGGATGTAGATTTAAAACTTCTACAATGGTTTAACGAATGCATACAAAATTCAGATCGAGTCCGTGGCTAATGGAGATCCTGAAGAACTTGCTCCAGAAGAACTTTATGAGCTGATTGAAAGGTTGGTTAATAGCAGCTATAAATGGCACTCAGTCAGTAATGATCACAGCAAATAAGGAGAATCCGATGCCGTTGCAAAGCTTTCTAACAAAGTGGATATGATTCTTAGGCAACTTGCTAAGCAGAACATTTTGGCAATCTCAAATATACAAATGGTTTGTGATTTCTGTGGAGGCAATCATAGAAACATTGATTGCAATAGTCCAATTGACGAAGAGACATGTGACTTTATAGGAAACAACCAAAGGAACAATCCTTGCTTAAATACATATAATCCATGCTGGCGCAACCATCCAAACTTCTCTTGGAGTCAACAACCTGGCAAGCAAGCTCCTTATCAGCAACCTTACAGCCATTTTCCACAACATCAGCAAGTTCAACATAACATGCAGCAACATGGACCTTCTCAACAACCTAAGAAATATGAGATTGAGGAGAAGAAGGAAATGATGTTGCAATTCATGAAGCAGACGCAAGCTTCCATGAAGAATCTTGAGACGCAATTCCAACAACTCACCACCATTGTCACACCTAAAGGGAAAGGAGTAATTCTAAGTAACATGAAACCAAATCAAAGGGATGAGTGCAAGGCCATAATGCTCAGAAGTGGTAAGATAGTTGAAAATTCTAATGATATGATTGCTGTTGATGTTGATGAAAATGCAGGTGAAAAAGTTGTTGAAAAGCAACCGTCTAGAAAAGAGGAGCAACCTCAACTTGCCCTTGGTCAAGAAAAACCCATGCAACAACCTTCAACACCTCATCAAAGTCAACTTATTCTTGAGAAGCAACTTCTTCAAGCCTATCAACCAAGGATTCCTTATCCTCTATGAGCAAAATAGCATGAGATGGCTAACAATTCGATAAGTTCCTTGAAGTCTTTAAAAAACTTCATATTAATATTCCTTTTGCTGAAGCACTTGCACAAATGCCCATGTATGTGAAGTTTTTGAAAGACTTGCTAGCGAACAAGAAGAAGTTGGAAAATGTAGCAATGGTGCAACTAAATCGAGATTGCTCCTCAATACTCCAAAGCAAGCTACCCTTACCTCAAAAGTTAAAGGATCCAAGAAGTTACTCTATCCCTTGCTCTATAGGCAATTTAAACATTGATAATGCACTTTGTGATTTAGGAGCAAGCATAAATTTGATACCATACTACATTTATAAACAACTAGGCATAGGTAAACCCCAACCAACTAGAGTATCTGTACAACTTGCTCATAGAAGTGTTACGTACCCTAGAGGCATTGTTGAAGATGTTTTAGTTAAGGTTGGAAAGTCTATATATTACCTATGGACTTTATTATGATGGATATGGATGAAGATCTTCATGTACCAATCATTCTAGGGAGACCTTGCTACTGGTCATGCTTTAATTGATGTGGATGATGGAAAATTAATTTTGAAAATCCATGATGAAGAAGTGAGCTTTAAAATGAATGAAGCAATCAAATACCCTCCTGCCTTTGATGATCAATGTTATTTTCTTGATACAATAGATGAGCATTTGAATCCCTTTCTTTTACAGGAACTTGAAAAATTTGAATTGGAGGAAGTTGAGGAAATTGCCGCAAAACCAATGGAGGAAATTGCCGCAGAACAGATAGAGGAGCAACCTGATCATCCAGAACCTTTTCCCAAAAACATTTTGTTGAACCCTTAAACTATACACCTAATTTATCTCTCAAAACCTCGCTTGAAGAACCTCCAAACCTGGAACTTAAACCTTTACCTTCCCATTTGGAATATGCTTACCTTGATCCACCGAGCAACCTTCCAGTAATCATTTTATCAAAACTAACCCAAGACCAAAAATCCCAATTGCTTGATGTGTTAAAGAAAAACAAAGAGGCTTTAGCTTGGACTATTTCTGATATAAAGGGAATCAGCCCTTCCATTTATGTTCACCGAATCCTAATGGAGGACGATTACAAGCCGGTGGTGCAACCTCAGTGAAGGCTTTTAACCTTAACATATTAGAGGTGGTTAGAAAAGAAGTAATCAAGCTGCTAGATGTCGGAGTAATTTATCCGATCTCTGATAGTGTTTGGACCAGCCCGGTTTAAGTGGTACCAAAGAAAGGAGGGATGATAGTGGTGAAAAATGAGATAAATGAGCTCATTCCTACAAGAATGGTGACAGGTTAGCGAGTTTGCATAGACTGCCACAAGCTCAATGATGCAACACTGAAGGACCACTTTCCACTTCACTTCATAGATCAGATGTTGGAGAGATTATTTGGTTATGCATTCTATTGCTTCCTTGATGGCTATTCGGGCTATAATCAGATTGCTATACATCCATTAAATCAAGAGAAGACTGTTTTAACTTACCCCTATGGTATTTATGCCTATAGGAGGATGCCGTTTGTAGTTTGCAATGCCCCAGCAAACTTCCAAAGATGCATAATGTCCATTTACCATGACATGATTGAGAAAACAGTGGAAATATTTATGGATGACTTCTCAGTTTATGGAGCAACTTTCCAATCTTGCTTGAGCAACAAGCTGTTCTAATTTGATACAAAGAGACCAATCTGGTCTTGAATTAGGAAAAGTGTCACTTTATGGTCAATGAAGGAATTATTCTAGGCTATAAAATTTCAGCAAGAGGAATTGAGGTAGATTAGGCCAAAGTTGAAATCATTGAGAAGCTGGCTGCCCCCAAATCCATCAAAGAAGTAAGAAGCTTTCTTGGACATGCTGGATTTTACAGAAGATTAATCAAAGATTTCTCCAAGATTGCTCAACCGCTGACAGCACTTCTCCATAAAGATGTTGAATTCAAGTTTGACGAAGCTTGCTCTAAGGCCTTTCAAGAACTCAAATCAAGGCTAGTTAATGCGCCCATTCTGATTGCTCCTAATTGGGAGAAACCTTTTGAGCTGATGTGCGATGCAAGTGATACTTGCATAGGAGCAGTCTTGGGTCAACATATTGACAAGCATTTTCAACCCATCTACTATGCAAGCAAAACATTGATGGAAGCGCAATAAAATTACACCGTGACTGAGAAAGAGCTACTTGCCGTGGTATACACATTTGACAAGTTCAGATCTTACTTGGTCTTGTCAAAAGTCACTATTTTCATGGATCATGCTACCTTAAAATACTTGCTGGCGAAAAAAGATGCAAAACCAAGACTCATAAGACGTTGCTGTTACTCCAGGAGTTTGATTTGGAGATCCAAGACAAGAAGGGATAAAAAAATGTAGCTACTAATCACTTGTCCAGAATATCGACTAGTAACCTAGTAGAGAAACCTAAGATCACTGATTCATTTCCAGATGAACAGATTTTCGCAGTAAGATCGCTTCCTTAGTTTGCTGACATTGCAAATTACCTTGCTTGTGGTATAAAACCTGTTCATTTATCTTTCCAACAAAAGAAAAAGTTTTTTGCTGATGTTAAATATTATTTTTGGGAAGAACCATTTCTCTTAAAGTTGTATGCTGATCAAATAATAAGGCGATGTGTTCTGGAAGATGAAATTCCAGCAATCTTAACAATGTGTCGTAGCAAAGAGGTTGGAGGTCACTTTGGAGCAAACTGCATGGTGGCAAAAGTTCTTGAATGTGGTCTCTATTGGCCAACAATCTTTAAAGATTGTCAAAGGTTTGTTATGGAGTAAAATGAGTGTCAAAGGATAGGTAATATCTCTGCAAGAAATGCTATTCCTTTAAATAACATTATTGTGTGTGAAATTTTTAACATTTGGGGAATTGACTTTATGGGGCAATTTCCAAGCTCACATGGTAATAAATACATACTTCTTGCTGTTGATTATGTTAGTAAATGGGTAGAACCCATAGCTAGCCCTACAAATGATGCGAGGGTAGTGGTAAGATTTCTCAAAAAGCTTTTTACTCATTTTGGAGTACCTAGAGCAATCATCAGCGATCAAGGAACACACTTCAATAACAGTCAGTTTGAAAGATTGCTAAATAAATAAGGGGTCACTCATAGAATTACTACTCCCCTATCCCCCACAAATAAGTGGGCAAGCTAAAATCTCTAATAGAGAGATTAAACGCATCCTTGAAAAAACCGTAAGCAACTCAAGGAGGGATTGGGCTAGCAAGCTTGATAACACTCTTTGGGCTTATCGCATAGCCTATAAAACTCCCATTGGGATGTCTCCATTTAGATTGCTCTATGGAAAAGCTTACCACTTACTTGTTGAGTTGGAATTTAAAGCTTTATGGGCATTACTTTTCTAAATTTTGATAGGAATGCTATTGGCAAGCAAAGAAGATTGCAGCTAAATGAATTGGAAGAATTCAGATTGTTCACTTATGAGAATGCCTTAAACTACAAGGAATAAACCAAAAAATGGCATGATCAAAAGATTTAACTGAAGGAATTTCAACCTAGGCAGCAAGTTCTTCTATTTAATTCAAGGTTGAGATTATTTCCAAGCAAGCTCAAATCACGATGGACAGGTCCCTATATGGTGGTGAAAGTGTTCTCTCATGGGGCTATTGAAATCATGAATCAAAAAGGGCAAATATTCAAGGTTAATGGTCAAAGATTAAAGCCGTATTTGTCCAATGAGCAAATTAAGGTTGCTGCTGAAACACAACAACTAAACCCACCTTAAAGCAATCTCAAAGAAGAATGGTGTCCGCTTCAAACACCAATTGAAGCAAATTTTGATGGGCCCAAGCCCATTTTCCATTGTAAATATTTACTTTTCTTAGTATACTTTTAAGTTTGATGTTTTTTTTATTTATTTTGCAGGGTAACAATAATTTAAGTGTGGGGAAGCAACATCAAAAGACTCAAATAATCTTCTTGTTGTCCTACATGCTTAAAAACTTTTTATTTTTGAAAAATTTTGGTTACTTCCTAAAATCTAGTTTTGTGACATTTTGAAAATTTCAAATTTTTGTCAAGATATTGGACTTCTTTTCTATCTACTCATAACCTTTTATTTTGAAATTTTTTTTTAAAAAAAAAGAAGGGAAACATGGGAATATAGTAAAAGTCAGGCCATGATGAGATTTTTCTGGAAAAGAAAAATGTACTTGTATTGGGAAGAGAGATTTGATCTCTTCTCACTCCAATTACTACTTTTTCTCCTAAAAACTCTCAAAGTGGCAGTTTTGTTTGGCATAATATCTATTATTTATACTTAAATTTCTTTTCAAAAAGTCCCCTTATTTCCCATCTGAATTAAATGACCAATTTTGGGTTTAAAAACTCTCTAATTTCCTCTTCTAATTAATTACTAGTTTTAAAACCTCTCTCCTCCCAAAACACTCCACACCATTTCCGATTTCCTCTCCAAAACCTCACTTCCCAAAAATGGTGAATACTAGGAAGCAACGTTCAAAGGAAACCCTGGCCAAGTCATCAACTCCGACTTCAAGTTCTTTTTCCAGCGAGCAATTAGCCACCAACGACGAAGTGACTCTACGAAGAATGGTGGAATTTCCCAAAGAAAGCCAAGCAAATCGTTATGCCTTCTTTAGACAACTTGTGTTCGCTGCTTTGAGGGTTATTAGTTGGGAAGCACTGGAAGAGATCGATCTTGCTGATGAATTTTAGAACTTTTTAAAACGAGGCTTTGAAATGTTTGCTGAGAATAAGGAGCCATCGTATAGAGAGCTCAAAATAGAGTTCTTATGCACTTTTGAAGAAAATCTAGAAATTGAAGATGCAGATGACCCGATTAAGTTCCGATTCTGAATGTTTGGCCGACAGATTTCAATTTCCCTAAATGATTTAAACTGCTATCTTGGGGTTACAACTCGCCAAATGACAATGACAAAGGAGTTTGAGCAGGCATATAGGGAAATTCCTAAAGATTTTAATGCAAAAGCATTTTGGGAAGAAATCACGGGTCTAGATGATTATAAGGATGCTCCTAATGCTAGTTCATTGGTGGAATATCTTCATATGATCGCTCAAAAGTTTCTTTCTGGTTTAATGTTTGGTAGATGCAATCCATCACATGTTCCTTTGGATGACCTATTCACGATCTGGTGTATGGAAAAAGGAAAGAAGATGAACACTAGCATCTTTTTGCTAAGATACATTTTAGAGCTACCAAATAAAACAAACAAAGCATACATGATCAGATCATACATCACAAAGATTGACCATGAACTGCTAACAACTTTCTCTTCTGATGGCCTTACCCTTATGTTTCATCAAGCCCCCATAGACCTTAAAAATCTCAACAAATTTGGAGTATGCAAAAAGTATGGGAAGGTGTGGATGCAATATAAAAAGGCATCTGCCCTTGAGTCTGCTAAAGCAAAATGAGAAGTTGATGAGGAAGAGGAGCCTATTGTAAAGAGGAAGACCACTGCCTCTATGGCTACCATTAAATTCGGGAAAAAGGTAATTGGAGAAGACCATTCTGAATTCTTAAATAGGTGTGCATGCATGTCCATGAAAGATGTGGTGATAATAATTGAAATGCTATTGGAACAAAAGGAAGAGGACCATGTTTGGAAACTATAGATGGAAAGGAGACTCAAGGACTTGGAAGATGAGAACCAAGGTTATACTATTAAACTTGTTCAGAAGGAAAAGGTTGATACTAAGGCAACCAAAACTAATTTGGAGCATCCCTCATCAATTTCAACAACCAAAGGAGAAGAGGAGAAACTAGTTGATGATCAAGAAAAGACTGTTGCACACGAGGAGGAGGAACATCATTCCTCCAGCCCTCAAGAGTAATATGTTAATGCTTACCTCTCCCACTTTCTGGTAATTCACTTCCACTTGAGCTTAGCAATCTTTTT
>CATIWQ010923027.1:0-12709 GCA_949673415.1 Euphorbia schlechtendalii | reverse complement strand
CATACCTTACAACTTTGCTTTTCTTTCTACTTATACTTTCTATTTCAAAGTTTATGATATGTCTATGTGTCATAATGCGTATTTCGTGTTAAGTCTTTTATATTAATCAAGTCATATGCATTGGAGTTAATTTTAAGAGTAGTTTCGGGGTTAACAATATCATGTATAATCACTGGATCTTTGATATAACGTTGTTTAGTGAGCCAACATTTTTGGAATGGTAACTTGCTAAATGTGGCTATGTGAGAGCGACCTGTACTAAGCATAGTATTGACATTGTCCATGTTTATATAATTGTCTTAATTCGTTTGTGCTAGGTTTAGAAAAGTTATTTCATATGTTGCTCTATAGCGAATAATTGAACATCTAGGTATTTTGAACTGAGTCTGTTAGATTAGTTTAGTGAATTGTAACATCTTTGTTGAACTTGCATGTTTTCTCTGCTATCCTTATTTTGTAGGGAAAATCTATATATTTAGATTGTCTAATCTTTCATATCTATATTTACTCATTCTTCATTCTAACCCTCCTATCCAAAATATCAAATCTATTTTATTTTCTTTATTCTATCTTCCTTATTGATCTTTAGACTTGGTTCCTTCCCTGTGGGTTCTATATCTTTTAAAACTACATCGCAACTGTATACTTGCAATTATCATCATTTTTCTATTTGATAAGAGATACTTGACAACACCTATACTTTACATGAATAAGTTTTTGGCGCTATTAATACATAGTCAAATCTTGCGAACAAATTATTAAACTTATTAGTAGAAAAGTGGTGAACAATCGTTGGGGCTTATGCCACCCTACCTCTAAAAAATCACCCATCCACCTTTCACATCCATCATCCTCATATCGCTTCCACCACACTCTTGATAACCTCGGATATCATAACCATGCAACCCATGGGACTGAGTTCAGCCGGAAAATTAACACAGTTATCATTACTCCAGGGACTAGTATCAGCCATGAAAGATGGTCAGATTCCGCCCGAAGACATAGGGTCAATGTTGGCCACCATCCAAGGATTGGGAACAGGCATGCAGCTTGAACAGATCCCAAAAACAAGAAATTTAAAGAGGGCTATCTGGCCGGAAAGTGAAGAGGAAGATGACTCGGAGTTCGAGAAGAAAGCTAAGAAGGTTTTCGCAAAACTGGCTGTACCTTATCAAGAGGCGACATCAAGAACCAATTTTTCACCTTTTAAGAAAAACATCTTCGACCAGACAGCTCGTCTACATACCTACTTTTGACAAATATACAGGAAAAGACGACCCAAATTATCTTACCGCTGACTTTAAGAATCAAATGGAAATGGTGGGAGCAACTGAGGCATATATATACCGATACTTTTCAGCGACACTAGGTGGACCTGCAACCCGATGGTTCACCTCTGTGACCCCTAACTCCATATGGAGCTGGGATAAACTTAGTGACACATTCTACAAACATTTTTTCAACTCTACTCTAGATGGATTGGTAACAAGGAGCCTACATGAAATTGTGCAAGGCCTAGAGGAAAGCCTCCGTGAATACTACAATCGCTTCAATGAAGCCTGCCTAGATGTACGAGACTTAGATTTCAGCACCGCCAAAGAGGCAATGTTGAAAGGCACATGGAGTCGAGATCTTAGGAATGCAATCCTCACTAGGCATCCCAAACCTCCAACAAATGCTCGGAATGGCCAAAGATTTAATTCCAGGAGATGAAATAAATTTCAACTGAAGGAAAGAAAGTTAGGGCAGGGAGACAAAGAGAGAGGAAGACTTAGATTTGATGACAGGAGAAGGAAAAATTGAGGTGGATCTAGTTGAGGCGGATATCTTGAAGAAGACCATCCTAGGCTGAATGCATCTTTGAGCCAAATACTAGTAGCTATCAAAAAAACCCCGGAGAGGAAAAACATTCATTTCCCTAAAATCCTTGACGGAGTCTCTTTGGGATATGATTTGAACAAATTCTGCGATTACCATAGAGCTAAAGGTCATGACATGGATGACTGCAGATCGCTGGCCAACATAGTGCACGGACTGATCAAAGCTGGTAAGTTTATCCAGTTCATGAATGCAATCACCAAGAGGCATGAAAGGAGGGAGGAAAGCGAAGATGAAAGAGAAGATAACTCGAATAAAAAGTCTGGTTGAACAAAAGGAGTGATAATGGTGATTGCAGGCAGACCAGAATTCAAGTCACCCTAAAAGAAAGCTAGAGGTTAGTCTAGCAAAAAGAACAATGTAGAAAGCGAGGTGAAAATCTTGAAGCTGTTCAGGAAAAACTCGTTAGTCGAAAAATAGCATGCGAACCCCATAGTCGTCGAAGCAATGATAGAAAATTTCACGGTAAGAAGGATCCTTTTGGACACTGGCAGTTCTGTGAATATTATCACCAAAAGTGTTGTCGAGAAATTAGGAGTACATCACTCTCGAATTCAAGCCGGATGCTCACCACTCATCGGGATCAATGGACAGCCCATACAATCCTTGGGAGAAGTCACATTGGAGGTGGAAATGGGAAGCCTCAAACATAAATTCTGTGAGAAAGTAGAGTTTACCATCGCTGACATCCTAGTGGGCTTCAATATCATATTGGGAATGCCTTTCCAAACTGAAACCCGCATGCTCATCTCCCCAATGGACTTGCTGTTTCACATACCAACTACAAAAGGGACTGCGGTAATAATTGGCATCCCCTAAGTAGTTCAAGAGGCATACCTTACCTCATTGCATAGAGAATCACTCCTAGTGGAAGAGGAGTTTGAGATGGACTGGCTGGAGAAAATCAAGGTGGTTGAGGAGCTGGAAGAGCTCAAAGTTGGCCTAGAACCCTCGCTTAAAATTGGGAGAAGCCTTTGCAATGATGCAAAGGCAGAAATAATTTGCGCCCTTACGGATTAACAACATGTTTTTTCATGGTCATCTGAAGATCTCATGGGTGTCAAACCTGAGGTCATGCAACACAAGCTAAACTTAAACCCAAGCGCTGAGCCAATCATTCAAAAGAAAAGGAAGCATGCACCTGAGAGACAGAGAGCCATTGAAGAAGAAGTAAGAAAGCTCTTAAAAGTGGGACACATTAGAGATGTCCAATATCCAAGCTAGTTATCTAATGTTGTATTGGTCAAAAAATCAAGTGGAACTTATAGAATGTGTGTAGACTTCATTAGTGTGAACAAAGAGACTCCGAAAGATGCTTACCCGCTCCCAAGCATGGATCAATTGGCGGATGCAACGGCAGGCTATGCGGTCTACTCGTTGTTAGATGCTAAATGCGAGTATAACCAAATACCCATGCACCCCACTAATGAAGAAAAAACATCCTTCATAACCCACCAAGGCATCTACTGTTACACGGTCATGCCCTTTGGCTTAAAGAACATGGGTGCAACTTATCAAAGGTTAATTAATGAGATGTTCCGTGACAAGATAGGAAAGTTAGTGGAAGTCTATGTGGACGATATAATAATCAAGAGAAGAAGTGAGGTAAAACATGCAAAAGACATCCAAAGGTTTTCAAAGTATTACAAGAATACTACCTGAAACTCAATCCAGAAAAATGCACATTTAGAGTGAAAGGTGGTAAATTCTTGGGGTTCATGATTTCCCAAAGAGGGATAGAGGCTAACCCAGAGAAAATCGAGGCAATTCTTGAAATGGAATCGCCTCGAACCCTAAATGAAGTCCAAAGACTAAATGGCAGAGTCAATGCATTGGGAAGATTTATATTTTTCTCAACAAAAAGATGCATGCCTTTCTACAAGGAAATAAAGAAAGATAAAAGACTTTAAACGGGATCAACCCTGCCAAGAAGCTTTCGAAGAGGTAAAGAAATTCCTAGGAAAACTACCACTTCTCAGCACACCCCAGCTAGACGACACATTGTACATGTACCTGGCCGCTACTGACGAGGTGGTAGGAACAATGATGTTTCGAGATGAAGGATAAGACCAATTCCCAATTTACTACACTAGCAAAGTGCTGAGGAATGCTAAGCTCAGATAGCCTCGGATTGAAAACTCGCCTTGGCCTTGATCTCAGCCTCCACTCGGCTGAGACCCTACTTCTAGGCCCACACAGTTATAATGAGGGCCAATTTCCCATTGAAAATGGTCCTCCAACGGCCTGAAACATCGGTGAGATTGGCTGAGTGGGCTATCCGATTAGGGGAGCATGACATAAGATTTGAAAGTAGAAGCGACATGAAAGCTCAAGTTCTAGCGGACTCTGTAGTAGAATTCGTGGGGCTCGAGCTGGCCAAAGAAATCAAAATTGAACAATGGGAAATCCTCGTGGATGGAGGATCCTCTCACGAAGGAGCCGGAGTCGACGTATACATTCGAGGCCCTGGAAAAATCAGATTCTCTTACGCCGAGAAAATAGCCTTCCTCGTGACCAACAATATAGCAGAATACGAGGTAGTTATCAAAGGGCTAGAGCTAGCCCGAGAGATAGCACCAGATTGATTATTGCTCAAAAGTGACTCAAGGTTGGTCGCAAACCAGATTAATCGAAACTTCAAAACAAAAGATGTAGAAATGGCAATGTATCTCTCAAAAGGTAAGAAATCTTATAGAGATACCAGAGTCAAAAGGAGTAGCCTGAAAATTGAACATATTCCCAGGAAAGAAAACGAGCGGGCAGATGAACTAGCCAAGGCGGCTTCAAGCAAAGAAGAGTGGAAAAACCTCAACATGCCCGTACGAGGTAATCACCCACCCAAACAATGAAACAGAGGTGAGCTTATTAATAGAGCAATGAGATATCGGGTGGATGAAACCCATCTACGATTACCTAGCCACAAACAAACTACTTGACGATAAAATTGAGGCTACCAAAACTGTAAGGAAAGCCATGTTTTCTTTACTAAACGGGGAGCTTTACAGAAAATCATACTCTAACGCCTGGAAAAAATGCATAACAGCTCAAGAAAGAGCTAAAATATTACGAGAACTTCATGAAGGAGACTGTGGATCCCACCAAGCGGCAGCAACATTAGTTAGACGGGCAAGCCTCACTGGCTTTTATTGGGAGTCTATGAACCTGGATGCAGAAACATACGTCAAATCTTACCATCAATGTCAAATCCATGCACAAAAATCTCACATCCCCCATGTAGTAGAGCGCCCCCTACTAATCGCTTGGCCATTCGTAACATGGGGAATTGACATTGTGGGACCTCTTCCTAAAGCAAGCAAACAAAGAAAATGGATCCTAGTGGACATTGACCACTTTACCAAATGGGTCGAGGTGGCCGCTCTCAGTAGTATCACAACAGAACGGGTTCTGGATTTTGTCAAAAAGAACATCATAATGTGATTTGGAGTACCACATTGAATCATCTTTGATAATTGTATGCAATTCACATCTAGCAAATTCCAAGACTTCTACAAGGAATTGAAGATTGAAACCCACTTCAGCTAAGTGACTCACCAACAAACTAATGGCCAAGCGAAAATTACAAATAAAATGCTCGGTCAAGAAATAAAGAAAAGGGTGATGGAAAGAAAGGAAGTCTGGCCAGATGAGTTGATTAATGTGATATGGGCATACCAAACGACCCCGTGCACATCTACTGGAGAAACACCTTTTTCAATGGTATACGGGGTCGAGGCGGTTCTACCCATCGAAATCAATCCTCCATCTGACCGAGTGGCTTACTACATAGAGAAAGAGAATGACATCAACATGAGATATCATCTTGACGATCTACAGGAGAAACGGGAGAGGGCGTGCATCCTTATGGAAGCCTACAAAGCTAGGATCGCCAAATACCATGATAGGAAAGTCAGAGAAATCCGCCTCTAAGAAGGTGACATGGTCATTAAGGACACAACTACCTCACATGTGCACGAGGGAAAAGGCAAGCTGGAGGTGAATTGGAAAGGCCCCTATAAAGTTTCACAAGTTATTAAACCAGTAACCTACAAGTTACAAATCATGAAAGGATAAGAGATCCTAAGAGCATGGAATATAGCAAAGCTTAGGCCATATTACATGGCTTACAAATCTTAGAGGGATCTAGGAGGCCGCACTCTTTTCCTTTTAAGGACTTTTTCCCAATGGGTTTTGTCCTAAAGGTTTTTAATGAGGCGGTACACCCTTGGAAGAGATAGACGACCGGATATATAGAATTCCCGGATGTAATTTATAATTTATTCAATAAAAAGTAATTAATTTCAAAATGTACACATTTAAGTACTGATCATACTTTGAGATTGCACAAACAATAAAATGAAAGCTCTTAAAACATTCAGTGGCCAAACGCATAAGACCTAAATATCATAAAATGGCAAACATAAAGCCATTGAGGCGACTCAAATGCATAAGACCTAAATATCATAAAATGGCAACATAAGGCCATTGAGGCGGCTCAAACGTATAAGACCTAAATATCATCAAAAGGCAAACATAAGGCCATTGAGGCGGCTCAAACGCATAAGACCTAAACATCATAGCAAGCATAAGATCATTGAGATGGCTTAAAAAGCATAAGACCTAAAGTATCATTAAATGATGAATAACAAACCATTAAGGCAGCTCAAAAGCACAAAACTACACTAAGTGATAGGCACAAAACCATGAAGGAAGCAAAATAAACAGTAAATGAGCCATTCAGACGGTAAAAAGATACACAATAACGCTCAAGGCGGAAAGATAATATATCATTAAAAGGCCCATAAAGGCCAAAATATTCTTAAAAAAATGTTGAAAAGGAAAATAAAATCTATGCTTCAGGGCGGGTTGAGTCGATTTGACGTCATCTCCTTTCTCCGGCTTCTCCTCCTCTACTGACTCATCTAGGGCGGTCTCCTCCTCATTCAGCTTGTTGGGATACTTCCTCCCATCAAAAAATCCTTAGGAAGATCCGGGTGTCAAGCCTGAAAAGCCTTAAAAACTAGATGGCCATATTCACAGCCATCCACCGCCATATTAAGCATAGCTTGGTTATAATCGAAGACTACTTTTAGAACCTCCACCTCATATTTTGAGATGGTGTTCCACATGTTATCCCGAGCCAAAGCCAGCTCCTCACCCCTCTTTTGGGTCTTCTTCACCTTTTTGTTGGCTTCCTCTAACTACCGGCTCAACTCAATATTGGTTGCCTCGAGCACTTTGACCTTCATATTGGTATTCTCCAGCTCATGAGCTGTGAGTTTGTGAGTCCGCTCCAAGCGGGCCATGTCTTGACTTTTTCGAGTCAACTCAGCCGCTCGAGAAGCCATCTAGATAAACCAACATGCTATGAACAATGAACAAAAATGAAAATACAACCTATAAATAGAAAGAAGGAAGAACCTCGGTGGACATCATGAACAGAGTTTCGGATGACTGAAGCAAGGACTTAGCCTCCAAGATGTTCTTTTCTGCTGGGAGGGGCAAGATGGTCCTTAAGACGCTTTGGATTGAGGCAGTATATATGGAGGGATTGCCCTCACCCGCAAATGATAGCATATCCGCCTGAAGAGACTAAGCACTAACTAGCCTAAATGAGTTGGTAGGGATGTCTATGTTGGTGCCCTGAAATAAAGATAGCAACTTAAGTACAAAACAAAAAAGTTAAAAAGGGGAATTTAAGTTCTTACCAGTTGATGGGAAGCCTCTCTAGTCATAGGAGAATGAGGTGGCTCCGCAACGATCTCCAGAACCTCCTCAGTAGTATGAGCCTTATGCTTCCTTTTCCTCTTACTCGGATCTCTGCGTCGAATTCCTGGGATTGCATTAGTCAAACCCCTAATAAGTTCAAGCTCAATTCGTTCGTTGGAATGTTTGTTGCCTTTGGATCCCTTGGCGGCTTGTTGCACGAGATCACCAACAGAAGGAAAATTAAACACTGAAAAGAAAAGGAAAGATTTAAGTAACTGGGAAAACTTAGGGCCCGGTATGATAAATATGCTCTGGTTGAACAGGCTCAATAATCCTAATATTTTTCACCATGGCCCAACTAATGGTTTGGCACGGCCACACTCCCTTTCTAAGAGCATTAAAAACATCTATCCTATGATCTGAGTCGGCAGAATGGCAAGCTAGATCTAAGGAAAGGTTCCAATCGGTTGGGAATGAAGGGTGATGGTCCTCTTGCTGATAAAGATCAAGTAGTGTTTGAAATGTTTCATGGAGTTTATTTTATTCAAAAATTTGTAGAAACCGCCTCGGTGAGCAAAGTGATATAGATCCTTGCTCGTGATCTTCCTCAGCGAGGCGATCCGCCTGAAGAACTCAGCATCAAACTGGATCTCTAGCCCCGTACAAATTAAACAATGCCCCACCTAGTCAATCTAAGCGTTGGGGTGGATCTGAGCTGGACTTAGACGGAATCCCCTCATTACATCGCTGAGTCCCTCAAGAAGCTGATAAACAAACCTTGACCAAATCTGGTCCATGTAGATTCCAAAGTATCCTTCAGGTGGACGGATGATCCACTGAGCTTGGGAGGGAAGCATTATTTCGCATTCTTCAAGCTAGGGGAAAACCTCCATCTCAAATTCCAGATCGACCCAGTCTTAAACCGACTCGATAAGGTCAACCCTAGGTATCCTATTCACTATTTCCCTACCCTTTCCTTTTCCCTTAGCTAAAGTTTCAGGCCGGGTGGCCACATGCCGCCTCATGGGGCTAATTGAACTCTTCTTCATTCTCTTTGAGCAAGAGGATAACCCAATTGCTGTTCGAGGCGGCACCGCGGGAGTCCAACCCATTTCTTCATCTAACTTGTCCTAAGTCGTCGTAGAAGAAGACTGTGAAGAGGAGGCAAACCTATTACGAGATGCCCTACTTCTATCTGACTCAGACATGACTTCAATCAGATTGGGCACCTTAGAGGTTGAGAAATAGTCAGAATAATCTATGTTTAAAT
The DNA here is from genome assembly GCA_949673415.1 of Euphorbia schlechtendalii. Taxonomy (NCBI): domain Eukaryota; kingdom Viridiplantae; phylum Streptophyta; class Magnoliopsida; order Malpighiales; family Euphorbiaceae; genus Euphorbia; species Euphorbia schlechtendalii. Next base: position 3,855 of record CATIWQ010923027.1, on the reverse strand, counting down.
GCTTGAAGTATTTTGAGTTCATCTTAGCTATTTCTCTATCAAATTGGCTACTATTGGAGGAGACGGAATCAGTCATTGTCACCTATTAAAATCCTAATCAATTAGAAATATCCTAAAGGATCTCAAGTCAGTTGAAGGTGACATAAATAGCATTTTGGTTACCTACGTTGGTATCTAGGATCTAACACTAAGTTGGAGCATAAACATCATTTAACTTCAACAAATTGATTCCTAAAATCAAATAACATAAGTAAAGGTAATTCTGGAAAAAATCATATGAACAGTTCTGGGAAATGCATATGGTCGATTTTAGCTAAAGCACATGCTTGGAAATTTATCAAAAGCAAAATTGGTTCTCTACGCATCCGATCGTCATAAACATCAAACATACATGCAACAAGTGTTCATCACAGAGCCCAAATAACATAAAAATGAAGAGCAAAAACAATGCTAATTCTGTAGCGTAATTGTGATAAATAAGAAAGAAAGTTTTAAAGGCTTACTTGCAAAGAGGATTAGAGTTAAAGATGAAGCTAGAGCTAAGGTTGGAAATAAACGCACAAAGCAGAACACGCAAAGCAGATTGCTGGAATAAGGAGAAGGAAAATACTCCCTACCTCCTCTCTTAAATCCAATCTAACTTAAGCATCAGAGAGGCTACGCTAGTCACACTGCTAGTTCCCCATAGCGATGTTCGTTGTTTTGCGAAAACCTTCAGACCATGACGAAGAGGAGTATTGGAGTCAACTTCAGTCAGTAAGTTAGCGCGTGGAACCTTGTTCAGGCTAATTTAATAGTAATTGTCTCTCATATGTCGGGTGTTTGGTTCTCATCAAGTCGATATTATCGTCACTCCCAATTTACCTCTTATCTATCCAAAAAATTCATGTTTCAGTTTCTACTAAGCTTACTTAGTTTATTAGGAATTTTTTATGGCATGGGAATGTGAGTTTAAGTGGGATATGTAAAGTAAGTTGGGACATTTTTTATTGCCTTTAAACTTGGGTGGCCTATACATCCGAGACTTCAAGTTAATAAGCTGCAGCCTTCTTATCAAATGGTTTTAAAAAATGCGAGAAGCATATCATAATTCACTTTGATTTTCTTATTGTGTTCGAAGACATGATTTTACTTCTTGATTTGATATAGTCAACTGCAATTATCCTCATCTTTCTTCTATTCGGCTGGGTGTAGTCTCTTGTTGCTATCGAAATTATACATTTTGGCAATTCTTCGCTTCCAACACTCAACCTCGAGTGGGAGATAGATATACAAGTCTTTATTGCATGACAATTAGACCTCTAATCAGTTCATCCATTCTCTTTTCCATGATCTTTATATGATATGCAATAGGAAATCTTCGACCATTCAAGAAAGTTGCTGCCATATCTATGAACCATATGATTTTAGTCGACCTTTTTGGAAGAGGAGCCTCAAGGTTTTGGGAACAATGTGAGCATCTCAAGAATCTGATTAAATTTTCTTATCCTTTTCTCTTCCAGCAACCAATGTCATCTAGTGTATCGGCATCTGATCTACAATTGGGTTTCTTGCTTGAGGCTGATCGGTTTCTTTGGATTAAGCTGTAAAAAGGCATTCTTGGCTGCCTCTTTCTATGTTGGATATTACCAAACCATTCGATAGCGCTGCCTACATTGAATTTCAAAATAATTTTGACATCTTGTCTTCTCCCGAAGATCCTTTTTTTAGTTGGCTGGTGTTTCATCATCGCTTGCCTAGTCGCTCTTTCCTTTTCCAAAGTTGCGGTTCGGTGATTTCATCCTCTATGACATGTGCCCATTTTTCTTGGATTCTTAATTTTTTAGAGTATTTTTGTACTTGTGCATGTCAAGCTGCAGTGTTTGGTGCGGCTTCTTCTCTTGGTTATGAATCCATTTCATTATTCTTAATTCGAGTTGCAACTAGCTTAAAGCGCAAATTGTGGAGGCAGATGCTATTAATTAATTGGCTAGTGATCAAGATAGAGTGACGACTACTATGACCGAATAATGAGTTCAAATTATATTAACCATACTAGCTAATTGGATTTAGTTCCTCATATTGATTATAAACCTAAGAATTATAAACTAGGGAGCAAATCTTCAGAAAATTAAGGATTATTGGATGGAATGAAATGGGATTGAGCTAAGAATGTGATTACGTAGAATTAGAAGTGATAATTATAAAAGGAAGACATCCATATGAAATTGATAATTTGAAAATTGAAAATGAAGAATATGATAAACTTGAAAACGGAGATGAAGGGGATGAAGAATTGAGTTTTTACTCATTTTTACACATAATACCCCTATGTTCAAATTCATGATGTCTTGAATAGTCAATATGTGTAAAATTACCCTTCTTCTCAGTTTGAGGGGGTTATATTATGGGGAAATTTTATAAATGGGCTGAAAGATAGGAATAATTTCAGCCCAAATTTTTGTGTCTTAACTTATTTGACCAATTAAGTTTCATATTTACCTTCTATACGTTCCAAAATTGCTGTGTTTATCTTCCATACCTTCAACGTTTATTTTTTAATTTTCTTATCTTAATTCGATATTATCTTTCAAACCGTTCATTTTTCTGGCATGCTGCCTTAGAATTTTTTATTTGCTTCATTTTTATCTTTAAAACGCCATCTATAATGATATACTTTTTTTAAAAAAATTTTCAACTATTTGAAACTGGTAGGTAAGTGGTATGTAATTGGAATGAAGAACAAGTTGTGTCAAGATAATCTTGAAAAGTTATGAAAATGCATTAGAAAATAATTTATTCATGTAAGATAAATCTCTACAAAGTATTGAACAAAAAATAGTAGGAAGCAGGTATGTAACTGGTATAAAGAAGAAAAAATGTCAACACTAGTAAAGAAAGTGGTAGATAATTGGTATGAAGGATAAATTTGTCAAATTAATCTTGAAAAGTAATGAAAATGCATTAGAAAGTGATTAGAACATGTAAGATAAAACTATAGAAAGTATTGAATCAAAACAACAGGAATCTAGTATGAAACAGTAAGAATCTGGTATGAAGAACAAAAAAAAGGTCAAAACTAGTAAGAAAAGTGGTAGGAAACTGGTATGAAATAGTAAGAATCTGGTATGTAGCTGGCATGAAGAACAAAAATGTTCAAAACTGGTATATAACTGGTATGTAACTGGTATGAAGAATAAAAAATGTCAACACTAGTAAAGAAAATGGTAGATAAGTGGTAGGAAAATGGTATGAAGGATAAATTGTGTCAAATTAATCTTGAAATGTAATGAAAATGCATTAGAAAGTGATTAGAATATGTAAAATAAAACTATAGAAAGTATTGAATCAAAACAATAGGAATCTAGTATGAAATAGTAAGAATTTGGTATGAAGAACAAAAAAAGGTCAAAACTAGTAAGAAAAGTGGTAGGAAACTGGTATGAAACAGTAAGAATCTGGTATGTAGCTGGTATGAAGAACAAAAAAGGTCAAAACTGGTATATAACTGGTATGTAATTGGTATGAAGAACAAAAAATGTCAACACTAGTAAAGAAAGTGGTAGATAAGTGGTAGGAAACTGGTATGAAGGATAAATTGTGTCAAATTACTCTTAAAAAGTAATGAAAATGCATTAGAAAGTGATTAGAACATGTAAGATAAAACTATAGAAAGTATTAAATCAAAACAGTAGGAATCTGGAATAAAATAGTAAGAATCTGGTATGTAACTGGTATGAAGAACAAAAAAGGTCAAAACTAGTAAGAAAAGTGGTAGGTAAGTAAGAATCTGGTATGTAACTGTATAAAGAACAAAAAAGGTCAAAACTAGTATATAACTGGTATGTAACTGGTATGAAGAACAAAAAATGTCAA
>CATIWQ010922916.1:0-17226 GCA_949673415.1 Euphorbia schlechtendalii | reverse complement strand
AAAATACCAAAAAATTCGAAAATGCAGTCGAAAATCGGATCCGGAGCCTGCCTCGCCGATATTTGGCGAGGCACGGCTCGCCAGAAGGCCTAGCGAGCCTCGTCAGACCTTGGCGAGCCTCTCCAGCGACCTAGTGAACCTCGCCAAAGGCCTGGCGAGGTACGCCAGGGGTCTGGCGAACCTCGCCAAACTCTGGCGAGGTTCGCCAGAGACCTGGCATACCTAGCTAGGTCCTTGGTGAGGCAAGCCTTGCCAGACTCTTTGTCGAGGGCTGGCGAGCTCTCTAGCAAGTTTGGCGAGGTCGCAAAACTCTTTGGCGACATCACCAAACTTTTTTACCTTTTTTGGATTTTTTGAGATTTTTCTATAAATAGTCGGACATTTTTGGATTGAGGGGGGCTCAAAAATTCAAACAAAAATTCTTCTTTTCAGAACAAAAAATACTAAAAACACTACAACAAAAATACTTTCTTTTCCTCTAACATTTTCTTAGATCCAAAACACTTTTGGATTCTAAACTTCTTCATCTTAAAATCAATTTTCTTCATCTATTTTTCTTCAAATATCCTCAGATATTCTCGGGTCTAAAATAAATTTAGAACCCGAGTCTAATTATCTTTTTGGATTAATAAACACTTTATTTTCCAACCAAACACAATTAAAAAAATGAACAAGGAACACTCCCGGGGATTGAACGGATACGCTGAAGTGGATTCATATCGCAAGGGTAAGCCTCTGAGTTCCTAGAACTGCGAATTCCATGTTCATCTTCTGCCTTCATCTTTTTTCTGATTTTATTTGTGGACCTAAGAATTATATATATTCCTTATTATTGTAAATTGTGTTGTAATCTCTCCTTCATCTTTATTTCTTTCTTTATTTTTTATTTTTACGTTAGAATACCCCCACGAAGGGAATAAAATATATTCCTGGATAACAGACCTCACCTTATACCATGCAATCATTTTCACTAATAAAATTGACCAACGTACGTGTAAATAAAAATGAACCAATTTTTATTTAAAATAACAACTTTAAACTGTCAATGTTTTAAATTAGGCCACACGGGGCCTCGCTAAAATCAAATCGAACATATGTGATATCCCCTGTGCTAACCCTTGTGGATGCAGGTTAGATGTATGCCTAGGATTTACTTTCCTTCGGGTATTGTATATTTTTTTACGGAAAATGTAATTAATAGGTTAGTGGGCGGTTGCATCCCTTGATTTTTGGAAGCCTTGTAATTTTTATTTTCCATGTTTATTTTTAGCATTTATTTACTACTTTGTAGATGATTTATTATTTCGCATTGTGGATGGTTTATTATTTTTCAATACGTGAATCATGCATATAAATTCTAAAAACCACCTAAGTGCGAATATGCATAACCAAGAAAATACAGATTTCTGTAGATGTAATATAATGTGATCACTTAAGAAATAAACAACTTATCCCAAACCCGAATCTCTGTGTCTTAGTGGGCCGTCCCCCGGATGTTAAGCTTCACAGGACTTTAATTCCTGGAAAGTGCTAATCTAGGTAGCGACTGCACACTAAGAGACGGCAGATTCGGGTTCGAACCGATCTAAAACGTTTCTCTTTCAACCTTTTTTCCGGGTCCCGACCCGGTGCACCCTTTTTTTTTAAACACCCCGATGGACCACGCCTATGAAATCGTGAGCTCTCGGCCCACTGCTCCGTGTCATCCGCTCACACAGCCCATAATGGCTCATCATCCACATCCCGAAGACACCATAACCACTTACAAAGCAAACTACAATTCACAAGTCTAAGATTCCAAATAAATAAGCCACCTAAATGTTTCGGAAGAGAAATGGTGTCCCAACTAACCTTGCAAATTCCACTAATATTTGCATCTCCACGCCATAAGAAATTCCGCATTAGTGACACTAATTTTTTATCGATCGTCGAAGGAATTTGAAACAGTGATAATAAATAAAATGGGAGAGAAGAGAGAACCGATTTAATGAGAATCACCCTTCTCATATACGATAGACATTTTCCCTTTCAATTAGCCAAACGGGTCTGAAATTTTTGTACTAATCCTGAAAATGATATTGTAATTGAAAATTTTATTCAGAATTCTGATACTGAAAATGATAGACCTAAAAGGAATGTCAAATTACCCTCTAAATTCAACAGTGACATTCTGTATGACTATAATTACACGTCATTCATGTAGAAATTTGTTCTTGCTTCTATTAATTTAGACTACAATAAACCTCGGTCTTATTTTGAAGCTAGGGTTGAGTAATGATTGGTCTAAATGGCAAGATGTCATGAATGAGGAAATTGATTCTCTTAGAAAAGAATAAAACTTGGGTGTTAGTCTTTAAGTCTATAGTTAAAAAGGTTATAGGTACTAAGTGGGTCAATTGAAAGAAACCCTCAAAACCTGGTGTGGAGAAGGAGAGACTGGGTTTTTCGCAAGTTGAGGGTATTGACTATCAAAATATATTTTACCTGTAGTCAAACATGTGTCAATAAGGTTAATTCTATCTCTAACTACTATGTATAACCTAGAATTAGAGTAATTGCTTTCCTTCATGGAAATCTTGAGGATGAGTAATACTTGACTCAACCTAAGGTTTTCATTTCTAAAGGAAAAGAGTATTATGTTTGTAAATAAATAAAATCTTTATATGATCTTAAATAATCAACTACATAGTGGTATTTAAAATTGATCAATTCATGCTTAAGCTCATGTTTGTTAGAAGTAAATTTAATTCATGTGTATATTTCTGCAAATTGAACATTGATGATTACATTTACTTGATATTGTATGTGGATTACATGTTAAATGCTTGTAAACGTAAAATTGGTATTTATAAACTTAAGCTTAAATTGAATTCCGAGTTTAACATTAAAGATTTAGGTGTTGCTAGGAAAATTATAGGTATTGGCATCTATAGAGATAAGATTAAAGGAAAATTGATATTAACTCAAACAAAGAGTATATAGAATCAGGTCTTAAGAAATTTTGAATTAAATTGCAATAATGTTGTTAATACCCTTATTGGTGCCCATTTTAAGCTAACATCTAGTACAATTGTAGATAGAGAATAAGCTAAATTTATGTCTAGAATTCCCTATAAAAATGTTGTAGGTACATTCATTTATTGCATGGTTTGCACCAGTCTTGATATTTCATTTGTTGTAAGTCTTGTTAGTAAATACATGAGTAGTCCTTATACGGATCACTGGTCTATAGTTAAATGGATTGCAAGATATATCTATGGTAGATCCTCTTTGTATTTTAACCAATAATTCCCTTGATTGTAATGATATATTTGTTGTTATGTACTATGATTCTGATTATGATGTTGACCTTGACAAGAGAAGGTCAACATCTGGCTACAGTTTTATAGTAGGTAATAATCTTGTTAGTTAGAAATCTTGCCTACAGCATGTAATTGCTTTGTCAACTACATATGTTGAGTATATTGCATTAACATAGGCTATTAAAGAGTCTCTTTGGTTAAAAGGCGTTGTTTCTAACTTGGCTTAAACCAGGGTTTAGAAAAATTTAACTGCGATTATCAATTTGAATTCATTTATGCAAGAATGTTGTATTTCATGAAAAGCACATTGACATTAAAATGCACTTTGTAGGAGATATAGTTGTTAGTGGTTCTGTTCATGTTGATAAAATACACACTACCATAAATCTTGCTAATATTTTTACTAAACTGGTTCTGTTGATAAATTTCAGGCAGCTCTTATTAAGATTGGTGTTATGCCGTTTTAATTTGTTTTAAATGGTGCCATCATATCTTAAAGTTTGTGATTTCCCCTACTAATTAAAGGTGAGAAGGCTTTATTCTGGAGAGTTTTAGGTTTTAGATGTCCTAAACTGAGCTATATATCCATCTATGCCTAATATAAAATGTATTTTCATCTAAAGCCATGTATATATATTTGTTGAAAGCCCACTTCTATATTTAAGTTTGGTCTAACTCAACTTAAATTGGCCCCATTAGCAATGTTGTATGTGTTGTTATTTGGGAGGGCTATATAAGTTGTGTTTCAATTCTTCGGGTTTTCATTCAAACCCTTTCTCTCTTCTTTGCTGTTGCGATTACTTAACTCTAGCGATTTCCTCATCCTACCATCTGATCTCGCACATTTTTATCATTTGTAATGTATGGTTGTGATGGAATTCTGATGCAAGTTGGCAAGTTGCTGATGTGGTTATTGCTTCCTTCGATCTTCTGTGAAGGTAATATAATCTCTTCTATGGTTAGGGTTTCGGTGTGGATGTAAATTTGTATTGTTACATGTTTAGAGTAGTCTTCTATATGATTTCTCTATAGTTGACTTAGATTTAGGGTTTTTCTTTTGTTTTTTTTTTGAAAAACCTCTGAAGGAACTTTGTGTCCCTCCATCGGAAAAAGTTTGGAGCGGGTGAAAATTTCGGGGTGAACGTCCCAACTAGGTTGATGCGTTCGCTTGCCTACTAAACACCCACCCCTCTTTTCATTAATATTAAAAATAAGTTATATACATAGTAAATTGCTTGGTTAGATGAAAAAGTCATTCACCCCAAAAGGAAGCAAACCCCTATTACAACAATATAAAAAACGACAATGATAGTAGCTTGCAAGAACGATGTCTTCCTCCCTTTAAAAATCATCAAAAATCACTCTATTTCTCCTCTTACAAATGTTCCAAGCAATAAATAACCATAATGACATTGCAAATTCAAGGCGAGGACCCAACTGAAATAGCGAACGCCACCCATCCAAAAAGCTAGTAGCCGAATAGGGGATTGTTACAACCACACCGAGAAGTCGAAAAAGACCACACCAAACTTATCGAGCCTTGAAGCAGTGGAAAAGAGCATGTTCCATGGTCTCCGTTTCCTCACAAAAAGGATAATTCACATTAATAATGCAGCCCCTAAATGCTAGAAACGCATTCGAAGGCACTCTCCCATGAAATCAAGCCATCCAAAGAATCTAACCTTAGGGATAAGTCTCATCTTCCAAATAATGTTAAAGTTCATTGTCAGCAGATGTAACGATTCGTAGTAATGAGCGATATAGCTACTTGACGAAAACAATTTCGAATCCCCACCGACCCATTGAAAGACATCAGCCCCATTAGAGAATAATGGTGAAACAGAGACTTGAGCACTCGCACCTCCGGAACCATTCGTAAACAAATCGGGGTTTGATTGTTCAATCCACCTTCTAAGTTTTAGGCATCGTTCATGACTCAAAACTCGTAGATGATTCTTCCAAAACGATCTCATGAACGGGGTAGCCCCAAATAATGCTTGACAACCCACTCGCACACTGCAGCCCTTCCGATTACTCAAGGTACACAAGTCCATGAACAACACTAACAAGGATAATTCCACCGTCCAGTTATCATGCCAAAACGAGCATATATCCCCATTCCTTACAACCACTCGACCGTTCTCCTTAAACACCTTCCAAAGATCAACATTCGCTACATAACATGAAACAATCCCTTTCCAAATAGGAGATAAATGCTGAATATCAAAACTTTTTAATGCAGCCCAAGAATCCAAAGCATACTTCATAGCGCAAAACTCAAACCAAATCAACTCTCCTCCCTTCGTTCTACTTTTCCAAACCCATTTTAGCAATAAGATACAATTTACCACCCAGAAATCCCTTATATTAAGGCCCCCAGTGCTCTTTGGAAGTGCAATCGTATCCCAATTCACCTGACTAATTCCTCTCACCATCGCATTCCCTTTCCAAAGAAAGTTCCTCATAATCTGGACTAATTTCAAATTCACCGACAATGGCATCTTATAAAGGGACAACAAATAAACTGGAATCAATGCTAGAACCGCTTTAATTAAAACCACCCTTCCGCTATATGACAAGCATTGTCCTTTCCACCTTTGAAGCCTATTATAGAATTTATCTATAAGGGGGTTCCAACTCGACATATGAATTTTTTTATCGCTCAACAGGGCCCCAAGATAAATAATCGAAAATGACTCCACCTTACATCCCAATAATTCAGCACACGCGGTCACTTACATTAACACCAATAATCGCACTTACACTAACACCAATAAGCGCACTCTTGTTAAAGTTTATACTCAAACCCGAGATCAATTTAAAGAAACAAAGAATTCTCTTCAAAATCGGAATCAAAGTCTCATCCGCCAGAATAAAACACAAGGTGTCATCAGCGAATTGGAGGAGAGACATATCAATAGCCGAATCATCGATTTTGAATCCCGAGAGTAGCCCTGTTCAGACACTAGCATCAAATAGTTGTTTAAGGCCCTCAATAGCAAGCATAAAAATGAAAGGTTACATCGGATCACCTTGCTTCACCCCCCCTATGTAATCAAATTGGATCGCACGGCGATCCATTAATAAAAAATGACATGGTCAAACACTCTCTACACCCGGATAGCCACTTTATCCATTTCTCCCCAAATCCCATTCTCCTAAGAACCGCATCAATAAACCTCCAAGAAATACAATCATACGCTTTTCTAAAGTCAAGCTTAAGTGCAAAGCATGATTTTCTACTCACACGAATCGAATGAATCACCTCCGATGCAATGAAGGAGCACTCATGAATGCTTCTCCCTTTGACGAACCTAAATTGACAAGGAGAAACTAGCATTGGTAAAATCAACTTCAACCTTACCGCAAGCACTTTGGATATTATTTTGTATATACCATGAACAAGCACGATTGGCCTATAATTTTCTAACAATGAAGACCCGGGAACCTTTGGAACAAGAACCATAAATGATTTCTTAACCAAATTAGGCATGCTCCCCATCGCAAAAAACTCACTAAACAACTTCATAACACATGGTTTAATTTCGTTCCAAAAACTTCTATAAAAGAAAAAATTAAACCAGTTCGGACCTGGTGCCTTTCCTTCGTTGCACGAGCAAATAGCCCCCCACACCTCATCCTCACTAAATTCCAACACCATCCCTGCATTTTTCTCTCAGCCAAGCTCCCGAAAATGTAGTCGTTAAAGTGAAAACGGTACCATGTTTGATTCCTTGAATAAATCCAAATAGAATCCCCTAATGGCAGCAATAATGGCCCTTTGATCTCTTACCAAAACTCCATTAATCTCAAGTTCATTATTACGATTCCCTCTAAAACGCGCCAATGCTACACGATGAAAAAATTTGTATTGTCATTGCCCAAAAGTGTCCATTGAACCCTCAATTGTTGATGCCTAATTTTTGCCAAACTACAACTCCTCGATGTAAATTGGTTACGGGTGTGATATAATTCCGAGTTGACCAAATTGTCAATTGGTCTTGAAACCAAATCCGATGTTAGGTGGATCACTCTTTCTTCCAAAGATTTAATTTCTGCCTCTAAATTCCCGAAATATGTTGCATGCCATGGTCGAATATAATTCCACAATTTAGCCAACTTAAAATCAATATCCTTGTCCAACCATTTTCTACATATAATAGCCCATTTCGCTTTTAAGAATGGTAAAAATTCTGCAATCTCCCACCAACAATTCAACGAACGTGACTGTCTATTTCCTGACGGTGTAATGATGCGCGATGAGAAAACAATCAGAAAATGTTCAGAAAGAGAAGTGTCAACCATCCCAATATTCATATAAGGCCAAATATCAAGTAAATCGCTCAAATTCATAACTCGATCAATTCGTGAAAATGAGATACTATTCGACCATGTATAATTTCTACCACTCAATGGAATATCATACAAACCATATCCATCGATAAATTCCTTGAATGACAACATTGAATTAGATATCCCCCCTCTGAAATGCTCTAAACTAAATAATAGCTCATTGACGTCCCCACAGACAATGACATTACCATGGCTTTGAATAACTGGTACTAATTCCTCCCACAGCCACAATCGGTCCTCGCGACTATTCGGCCCATAAACAAAAATAACATTAATCTCTAGCTGATTCATGACAAATTGAATCGCCAAACATCTGTCGGCCAAATGCGTAAAGTTACCCTGAAGTACTGATGAGTTCCAAGAAATAAGAATTCCTCCTGAACGCCCTTGAGATGGAACATAGCTGACCAAAAAATCATTGTGGCCCAAAAATATTTTCAGATTACTTGGTTAGTAGATTTCGGAATCTTAGTCTCAATTAAACAAAAAAACTCAAACTCCTTTTACGAATAAGAGATCAAACCAAAAATTGTTTCGCCCCATTCATCACCCCTCCACGACAATTCCAACGTGCAAAATTTAATGACATAAATAAAATTAGAAAAACCTCGATTATAGCACCGCAACCCTCAACAGCTCCTCCGCTCCTCAAGTGCCAAAACAACCACATCCATGTGTTGGCCATCAAAAATGCCAAGTTCCTCGCTTACTTTAAACGTGAAAACCTCCTCACTACATCTCTATGCATTCTCACTTACCCTTAAAATCACTCAATTCATATTAGATATGTCGGGCTCTGATGAAATTGTTATGTTGCCACTTCTATTTCCCGAATCAACCACATCCTCCTTAACCATTCTGCTTCTCAATTATTTCGTAGTTGACAATATACCTTTAAAGTTTCCCAAGTCCGGCACATGACTTGGACTAGACTCCCCCACATGTTTTTGCTCCATCCCATGAGCAGTCTCGCTGCCCAACACCTCCATATCCTCCAACGAATCGTGCAAGGAAGCTTCACCAGTACTTGAATCCGAATCATCATCATCCTCGCTCCCATCCGAACCACCACTTCCATCTAAATGCCCACCATATCCATCCTCTTTTCCATCTGAATGACTGCATCCCACCCCTTGCCTCAATTCGATCATCACATTGGATTCAATATTTCCAACCTTTAGTTTAAAAGTATTACCGACCATTCCCACTAGGATCGAAACGAGACACGAAACCACATCTAAATGATCTGGGCAATTAAAATCATAGTCAATCACAACAACATGATCGAATCTTGACGTTAACTTTCTAACGAGCGGTTCACATATCACCGCCGAAGGGATATCCATAAGGTCAAGGTACATAATGCACTCTGACGTAGAAAATTCATTTGAAAAATGCTTAACTTCCTATAAAACATTAATAAAACCTTCCAATCATCATTCACAAAATCATTCATGGCATCAATCGAATTAAATCCAACAAAAACATACTCACCTCCTACCGAAGCAGCAAAATCCACATCAAAGCCCCTCTCTCTAACCAATTCATAAATGATTCTTATATTCGAAATTGAAGTAAGTTTAACAATGCAAGTCTTCGAACTCCAAGGTGTAAATTCTACTATCAAATTAGAAGTCAGAACATATCCCTTATCCCTCCGAACCTCCACTGATCTTCCTATCGCCTTGGACTGCACAACACCACCCGAGCTTGCCTCTTTCCTTGCTGCCACTGCCAAGCCTCTAGATTGTCTTTTCTTCCCATCAGAAACTACCTTAGCATATGATCGGGAACCTCTCAGCGATTCTCGAAATACCAATTTACTTCGATGTTGCAGATCCACCTTCTTCGGTACCTCTCGAACAAGATCCGGTTTAGAGAACCGAGCAATAAAAGCTCTCAATTTCACGATGCCAATTGAAATAGAATTCAACCAATATAGAACCTCTTGCACCGGAAGTGTATCTCTAATGGTGAGGAACCCGAAGTTGAAATTCCTCCAGTTGCGTTTTCTTGCTACATACGCGTCTCCAAATACTCCAATCCTCAAGAAAACCTTCTTCATAGCCACAATATTCCATAAGTGTTCGGGAAATTTTCAAAATATATCTTGCATGGGTTTCAGTTCCCATTCACATTATCACGAGAATTGGTTGTTAGGGGCCTTCTTACGGTATTTATACGTCTAGAGAAAGGAGCTTATCGGTTTGAGAAGGGAAGGCTGTGACTGAGACATCCACGAGGGAGTGAACGGTGGTCGCGATATTGATGGCGGTGGCCGCTGGTTGAGGTTCGCCCTAAGTCAGCCATTTAGGTTTTTTGAGTAGTACTTTTTTTCTTCTAGGGTTTATCTTTTCTGGAAAACTCGGATGTGCAAACTCTTTTGGCCTTCAAGAAATCAATAAAGAAACTTCCTTAGATCTTGGACATACCTTAATGATTGCCATGAATTATAAGACCGGTCGAAGGGAACCAATTAAATAACTCTTGTGTTTTTGTGGGAATGTTTTACTACTTTCCTGTATTTTGCACTTCAACTTTATTCATGGAGAGAAACATTTGTAAATCATAAAATTTGATTGCTAGCTATTTCTTTTGAGGTGGAAAGTCTTCATTTTCTAGTGCTATCAAGCAAAAATATAGTTTCTCATAACATAGCTAAATGGGGGCCTTATGTAATTCTATCTTTTACTTAGTTTGATTTAGTATTTTTTTGGCCCTTTTTTAAAATTTAAAATGTACTCGAATGTCATTTTGATTATTCTGGATCGAGTTGTTCTTGGAATTTACCTTTTTCTTATGAGGCTGAGCCCGGGAAATCAGACTTGAATTTCATTAAAAATAAAAATAAAAGAACAAGAAAAAAAATAAAAGAAAAGGCAAACAAGATAAAAAAAAAACAAAAGCTTAAAACAATCAAATGCTTGCAAAGAAGCATTGACGAGAAGCAAACAAAACTTCAAACTATGGGGAATATTTCTTGGGTCCCCTACGCATGCGTTGAGCTTGTAGAAGACTAGCCACAGAAAAAATTGTTCTTTTGGAAGAGAAAACGCATGACGTGAAATAATTTCCCCTTTATCTGCCTCGTACCGATCAATAGCTTTCATAAGATAAAAGCGATAACTCCCTTTCAACAATACGACCCCTTCCTCTTCCATCAGATTTTTTTTATCCAATTGCCAACCATCATTCTCTTTAGATTGTTCTAAAGTTCCATATGTACCTGTCATTTAACCCTGGATTGGAATATTAGCCACTGCTTGTTGCGTAGCTTCCAGATTATCAGCTTGAATATGTTCATCCTCAATGGAATCTAAGATATATGCTCATCGTTGTGTTTCCTTAATTGCCTTTTTCCTTCATTGATGGATTCGGGTTAGTATTGTCTTATTGATTAACTGCCTCATCCTCCACTGACTAAATAGGCTGATTATGCATGCCATTATTACCCACTAAATGTGATGTTGTTTGCATTTGCTTAATCCCCGCAACCTGCATATCTTTCCTATCATTAATAATAAGACTATCCACTTGGAAACCTTAGGGACCGACTGAAGGGAATTGTCATCGAAAACACAACCTCGAAGGTTGAAATACTAGTTAAATTTTTCAAATTGGAATAGGATTTTCTCAAGAACCATTGATAAGATTTCAAAATAATATATATTTATCAGATAAAAACTTACTTGATAGCCTCTTTAAGACATATTCCATTAAAGTTCTTAAGTGGAAACTCTCCAATCTCACGTTTAGGAACTCCTCTCGAACCGGGGCTGATGCTAGCAGTATGGATGAATAACAATCAAAGAAAACTCCAAGAATACCCCTAATGCCCATGTTGTGAAAGTGTTTTATAGAAGTATGGAGGCTACCCACGTTTTCTAGCCATGAGAATTAGGTCTTAATTGTATTGTTTTTTTCTTTTATACTCTAATAAATTGACCCCTTTGAACTTTAATATTTTTTTTGAATAAAGCTGAGTATGACAAATGCCGGCTCTATTTATTAAATTAGAAAATAATAAAAAGAAAAAGAGAAAAAGGAAAAAATAAAGTATCAGTAGGAGCCTATTGAATCGAAAAAAATAACCAATAAACTCCTTATATGGGAGAATATTTGTCTGGTTTCCTACGGTCTCGTTGAACCTGCTCTCTAGTTGCAACCTTTAAGCTTTTTTTCTTCTGAACTGAGAACGACTTCCGAGTAGAGGTAGTAAGAGGATCCACAATCATATTGTCTGCAGACTTGCTTTCTATAGAGCTAGAGCCCATACTCCTAGAGGCCGAGAAAATGATAAAGTCTCTAAAAGCTCTCATACGCTCATTTTTCTTTATCTCGACTGTTTTCCATGCATTCTCCTCAACCATCAATACTTCCTCATTATTCTCTATAGTGTTCGCCCCTGACTGCTCACCTTCTATCGGGTTCCTCAATCGCGAACTTTATTCCTCCTCGTTCGCCATATCTCCTCAACGCTCATGATTGACGTTGTTGTTTAAGGCTGATGTTGAGTCAAGAGACAAATCCACAGTGAGATTAATGCCAATCGTATTATAAACCGAAATATCCTTATTATTATGCTAATTATCAACCAAAATTAAGTTTGATGTTCTGTCAATGTCACCGCAAACGGCCATGTTATCATCAACCTCTTTATTGGTCAAAATCCTGTCCATATCAATCAACGGAGACCTCTTTGCCTCCTTTCGAAGACTATTCTCGATATTCTAAAAAATCATTGTTGATGGTACTAAGCATTTTAAACTCTCTTCTAGATTTTTTTATCTCAGCTTTGTCTAAAGAACCAGTTTAGACTGACTGACAAAAGCAACTGGAACTGCCACATCCATAACTACAGGGGCCGGGGCAACCACATTCGTATGAGGTGGGGCAGCCTTCTTTCTAGGTTGAACACACGGTTCAACATGTTTCGCGTTATGTTTTCACTCAAAAGATTTGTGACCAATAGAATTGCAAACTTTGGGAAAATCAAGGATATTCTCAAAGACAATTTCAATCCATATTTCATGGTCTTCCCTTGCAACCTCCACAGTATACGGAAGCTAAGAAGATAAATCCACATCCATCAAAATATGCACAAAGTGGTCATATGTACCATCTGCAGTAGCCTTATCCATTCGAAGCATAACCCCAAAGCTATTAGCTATCTTCGATGGAGTAATAGGATCCTAGTATTCCCATGGAAGTCCAAGAAAATGAACCCATACCTATGCTGAAGTTGATGTTTGAGAGAATGGATCAAAATCCGGCACCCAAGGCTGTAATCGAAAGACTCCAAGCTTAAGGTTGATGCTTCCCCTCCCCCATACAAGATTCTTCATCTCTGCCGATCGTAACATCACATGACAAAAACAACGTCCAATTAAAATCAGCTTCCAATCCGAGGTTACACCCTAAGTCGCTGAAAGTTGATTCTTTAAATCTTTGACCTTTCTTAGAATACTACCTTTCCCTTGAATTAAGCAACCTATCAAGGAAAATTCACACAATTTTACTCTTTTATCATAAGCAGCTTGAGTGATCTTCACAGTCTTGAAGCCTCCTCTTTCTAAAACAATTGGCTTCTTAATCGCAAGCACAAAAACTTGAGGTTCTTGTGTAACGGCCGCATAAGATGGCTTCTTGGCCACTTTCTTGATTTCGACAGGAGCTAGCTATTGTTCTTGGGCAGTAGTAGTCCTTTGATTAAATTCTGACGTAGATTCTTGTTGTCATGTGACTTCGAAAATACCAGTCCTCCTATGCTGCATCTTCAATTGATTTAAATTTGACATTTATTCAGATGCCGGTTGTTGTGGCAAGCGCAGGGGTTATTTAAGTTCCATTCCGAGAAATAGAACACGTTATCATCGACCAAGGGAGGATGAAAGAAGGGGGCATGATTCACTGTCAACCATGGCAGAATTGGCTTGAAAACTATTGTTGTAATGTTCGGAGGTAGGGTTTCAATTAAAACCTAGCGGAGCGAAAAAGTCTTATTCATAGTCTACAAAAGGCCTAATTATTCTGCGTCTTCAATCTGAAGTTTAATAATTAAACCCCATAGTTTAATTTCTTAAAAAAATTTTATTGTCATCTTTTATAATATACAAATTAACGTCATGGATAAAATTAAAACATTATATTTAATCAAACAAAATGACATACTACATATTAATACTATCAACTAAACTAGCTAATTTTTTATATAGCATGTAAACTTTATTGAATAATTTATTCTATTAAATTCTTTAACATATGAATTTTTTTAATTATCAATCAGTAAGTGCTATATGTAAATAAATCTGTTCAACTTAATTTAACTTAATGTATAATATAAATTACATTATATTATACCATTAATTGAATTATTTTCTTGAAGTTATATAGATTATTCAATTACATTGACTTAACATGTCAATTAATTGATAATCAATTCTTCATCTAGTCTTCTAACATTGCATGCACAAAGAATCTCAAATAAGTAGTTCTAAGCGCACGATACTTTGGGTTTGTTCATATGTTGGCAATTGGTTTAACCCACAGTCTTTAAGCAAATCCTAGCAAACCATTACAATCCCGAATTGGTACTAAGTATAGTTGTCTGTTAAAGATATTGAACCTAATAGTTATCTCACAAAGTCCGTCCTTTGCCGGCTGACATCAATATGATGAAAAAGAGACTGGTGTTTGTCACCCCCTTATGTAGTTTATCGTATTTCTTAATCTCGAATAAAATGATAAAATAAGTTGACTTATTAGACATCCTTATCCCTTTTGTTCATCAAGTGGCCGGTGATTCATTTTTATTTATCAAATCGAATGGCAATCTTATCACTTCAACACTACTACTAATGTGTCATGAAATATATTGAGCATACCCCGTACTTGTAATCCAATATTGAAAGACTCGTTAGTAATATGCTACAGCATACACGTTTTCATATTAGTAATAAGTTGAAATCAAGTCTGAGGACAGTTGAGACTTACTCAGCAAATTGCTAATGACATACAACCTTGTAACTTTACTATGTTGATCGGTCCATCCTCATGTTCTCAACATGTGCTTATGTTCATGATCTAGTTTACCAAGTGAGATAGCAACTACATTGTTATAGCTCATACAATATGCAAATCTTTCATTTCATTAATTTCGATGACTAAAATAGATTTGGGACATTTATGATTATCGATCAATGGATACTCTACTCATATTATAGCACAAGATAAAAATGCAGTAGATTATTGCCTATATAATGTGACACTATATTTATGTACAAAACATCATACATAATGTCTAAGAACTAGTGCACACCAATATTTCCAACAATCTTCCACTTGAACTTGTTCATAGAAGGCATTGCCCTAATCTTTATAGATTTGACCCAACCATATAAGCTCCATCAACAATGGACATTTGGTTAGATGATCAACGACATCATTCATATGTCAACCCCATGTAATGACATGTCATATAACACACTAAACATGTGTTCGAACTTAGCGATCAGGTCTCTTTAGCTTATGCATTAGCCCCCATTGTTGTCATGGAAAAACATTAAGTTTTTATATGATCCATCCATCCTAACTTACTTATGTACTTCCTAATCCAAACACCTCCCATTGTAGCATAACATGCTACTATGTGCTTCTACTCTGTTGAAGAATTAAAAAAATATATTGTATAGAGCTTTGAGCTCATTCTACAACTTTCAAAAATCATAACATAACTAGAATACATCTGGTCTTTAGGTATAAACCAATTCGATCTACCACCTAGATCTCAATATCTATTATCAAATCTAACACAATAGATTTTCCTCAATCTGATAATATGATTTAATCTATTTCATAGATTAAAAACTATTGGATAAAATCTGACTTTATTAGACTTCCATCCTAAAGATCATTTTGTTGGATCTGACCTAAAGCTCGCATTGTAAAGCACTCACTAAGCTTTTGTGAACCACTTCCAATTAACCCAAACATAATTGTGCTATCACAATAGAATGTTTGGAAAGGTAACCACATTTTTTATTCATATCACACACACACATTGGGGCATGAAATCAGTTTATGCGGGTGAATGATGGGTTGCTCTGCTAGGGTTTTCGATTTCTTCATCAAACCAAGAATTCTCTTCTTGATTCTTGGTTCATAGCTGATCTTTGAATATTAGTTTTTATCTTTTCTTCTTATTTCAGCGATATCCTCTCAATATTCTTTTTTGAGATCATTAAAACCAGCTCTCTTGCCCAGCTATTTTTTCTTTGTTGGAATCGAAAATCACAACCTGGTTTTTCTTAGGTTTTCTTGTGTGATTTCCTGCCCGGCTGTTAGGGTTCTTATATCTTGCTCAGCTTTTAGAGTTTTTACCGCAACAAAACATGGATTTGGGTTTTTCTAATGTCGATTTTATTGCTGATCTTTTTTATCAACAATTTTCTCCTCTGAAACAATCCCAAAAGGAAATAGTCGCACCAAAGCTTGCTGCCCAACAAGGATAGACCTCTTATGAGAAAGTTACTAGTGTGAAGAGCATTCTTTTATAGCTTCTAATGAATCAGGGGAAATTCATGATGTTGGCAGCGGTTATAAGGCAATTCGCATACCACAATGAATTTATGAGGAGATGCTTAAAACTTGTCAATTCTCGGTAACTGGATGTATTACTTACTTTAAAGGGGAGTAGCCTTGGAAGCATGGGGATTTAAAAGCTAAACTTAATTCCGTTTGGGGCAGGTCGATGGATTGGAAGTTGATTTCAATGAGAAGAGGCTTTCACTAGTGCAAAAATGGCTTATTGGGACGCACCATTTGTGAGGGTTATACTACAAACCGTCTGTAAATGTATGGACGGAATGACAGAGTAGATAATTAAGGGTTATTGTGGATGGTTGTTACGTAACAACCGTCCACAATACTTATAATAGTATTACGAACGGTCGTTAATTAACGACCGTCCGTAATACAAAAGTTATTGCGGACGGTTGTTATGTAACAACTGTCCGCAATAACCTTTGTATTACGGACGTTAATTAACGACTGTCCGTAATACTATTATAAGTATTGCGGATGGTTGTTACGTAACAACCGTCCGCAATACTTATTATAGTATTACGGACGGTCGTTACTTAATCACCGTCCGTAATACAAAGGTTATTGCGAACGATTGTTACATAACAACCGTCCGCAATACTCCACAATATAGTGGGAAACAAAGGAGAAATAAACCCTATCTCTTTTAATTTACGTTGCAACTGCGTCTTCCCTCTTTGGCAGAGATCAAATGGAGCTCTAATTTCTGGCGATGACAACCACTTTCAGGTTAGTTTTTCTTCTCTTTTATGATCGTTTTCTCTCTCTCATCCTCCTCTACTCTCTCATCCTCCTCTGCTCACTGTTTACTCTTTCTTATCCATTGTGGCCCTTTTTACTCTTGCATTCATCAGTAAAGGTGTATTTGACTCTAGAAGAGGTTGAAGTCGAAGAATATTCCAACTTATCTGAGGAAGTTCTATCTTTTGATTTCGCACAGGTACAATACATTTTTTTCTTTCATTTTTGT
>CATIWQ010922824.1:0-55865 GCA_949673415.1 Euphorbia schlechtendalii | reverse complement strand
GGGTTAAAAAGATTGTGTATGATCACTGGATATGTGATTATAACACATTTTAGTGAGCCAACATTTTTGGAATGGTAACTTGCTAAATATGGCTATGTGAGAGCAACTCGTACTAAGCATAGTATTATTGTTATCCAGGTTCTTACAAGTGTCATAATTCGTTTACCCTAGATCTAAAAAAGTCATTTCATGTGTTGCTCTGTGGTTAATTATTGAATTGGGCGTCTAAAATCATGTTGGTTGAAGTTATCTAGTGAATGAAATCTTCTTGATGATTTTTCATGTTTTTCTCTACTATACTTGTTCTTAGGTAATTTCTATATAGTTTACATCTTTTCTAATATGTTCATGCATCTGTCTATTCATCATTCTACCATCCAAACCCTCCTATACAAATTATCTTATTTTGTTTGTTCCGTAACTCTAGTTGGTCCTTAGAACCGAATTCCTTCCCTGTGGGATCGATATCTTTTAAAACTACATTGTAACTGTATACTTGCAGTGGTCATCATTATTCTATTTGATAAGCGGTATTGACAACACCTGTTCATATTTAGAACTTTTATCTTATCAGTAGAAAAGTGGGGAACAAGGTTTTTGGCACTGTTACCAAATATAAGCGTATCGAAATGAGTATAGTTAAAATCTTGGGAACAGAAAGCACAAAGGATTCGTATAGCTTCGAGCTGGGCTACTGGAGCATAGGTTTCATCATAGTCGATTCCTTCTTGCCAATTTTAGCCTTGAGCAACAAGCCTGGCCTTATTCCTGACAACAATGCCATCTTCATCTAGCTTGTTCTTAAAAACCCTTTTGGTGTCGATGATTGATTTCCCTTTAGGCTTAGGAACTAGATCCCAAACATCATTGTGCTTGAACTGATCCAATTCCTCTTGCGTTGCAATCATCCAATAATCATCTCCTTGTGCATCTTCAAACTTCTTGGGTTCGATCAATGAAATGAAGGTTGGATGACTAATCATCCGATTGAGCTGACCTTGCATAATCATAGGGTTATGAACATCATCAAAAATGTTGTCTAGCGGATGGTTGCGATGAACTCTAATCTCTCTTGGAAGACTCGGGTCAACTGCTGGAGGATTGACAAATTGATGCTGAGGTGAATGTTGATCTTCGCCATTGTTGAAGTTGATAGAAAGATCATCATCGTCATCTTTGGCTTCCTCAGCTGGGGGCTCCTAGGCTGAGTTGGGTAGCATAGATTGTGGCATACTGAGTTGATTTGAAAACTGAGGAACTCCTTCATCTTCATAAGAGGGACATCTTCTGCAATGTTAGTTTCATCAAAATCTACATGCATAGACTCCTCTAAAAGGCCAGTACGCTTGACATATATTTTATATGCCGGACTATTAGTTGAGTATCCCAAAAAGATACCTTCATCAAACTTAGGATCAAACTTTCCTAATTGCTCTTTGGTGTTAAGAATATGGCACTTACACCCAAAAGATCTGAGGTGACCAATCTTAGGCTTGTGCCCTCGCCAAAGCTCATAGGGTGCTTTCTCAAGAATTGGGCGAATTAAAACCCTATTCAAGATATAGCAGGCTGTGTTAACAGCTTCTCTTTAAAAGTACTTTGGTAGATTGTTATCACTCAGCATGGATCGAGCCATCTCAACTATTGTTCTATTTTTCCTTTCTACAACCCCATTTTGTTGAGGTGTATGAGGAGAAGAGAAGTTTTGGTTAATGCCATGCGCTGAACAGAATTCTTCAAAATGGAAATTCTCGAATTCACGTCCATGATCACTTTGGATTCTACAGATTTTATCTCCAGTTTAGTTCATTATCCATTTACCGAGCTTAACAAAAGATTCATAAGTCCCATCTTTGCTACTTAGTAAGACTACCCATGTGAATCTTGTGAAGTCATCTACTACCACTAATGAGTACCTCTTACCACCCAAGCTCATAGGCTAAATTGGGCCGAAAAGATCAAGGTGGAGTAACTCCAACGGTAGCTTAGTTATTACGTGATCTATTGATCTAAATGATTTCTTAACTTGCTTACCAAGTTGACAAGTAGAGCATAGTTTATCCTTCTCAAAGCTGATATTGGGTAAACCCACAACTAATTTCTTTTTAGCCAGTTTGGACAGAATGTTCATATTAATATGACCCAACCTTTTGTGCCAAAACCACGAATTATCCTCCTTAGATACAAGATATATGTTAGTGGAGCCAGGGGATAAATAAATCATATAGACATTATTGATATTGGGAGCAAAGAATATAGTTGAGTCAGTCTTACAGTCAATTACTGAGCATCCTGCTGAGTCAAACATAACCTTCCTACCTTTGTCGTAGAGCTGGGCTATGCTAAGCAGATTGAACTTCAAACCTTTGACAAGAAAAACCTCCTCGATTGAAGGAGAGACACCAACAGTGCCACATCCTACAATCTTACTTTTCTAGTTATCTCCAAAACTGATACTTCCATTTCTTTTATGCTCCAATGAGATAAACTAGCTTACATCTCCCGTCATATGCCTTGAGCATTCGCTATCTAAATACCACATTCGAGAGTCATCAGCAGATCTAAGGCTCACCTGCAAAACAATCATGTTTTCTTAGGTACCCATGCTTTCGAGCTGGGTCTTCCTTTGTTAGTAGTGCTTAGGTTTGACCAATCGTACTTATCATAATAACCATTTTTTTGCCGATAAAAAACTGTGGCATGTCCAGCTTTCCTACAAAAACTGCACACCATTTTTGGTTTGGCCCTGCTCTCTTTCTTCTTTTTAGAATTACGAGTTTGGTTACTCTGAGTTTGATCCGGTTACTCTGAGTTTGATCATTGGCTAGAGGAGGAACCTCTTTATTCTTTAAAGCCGTTATCTCAACAGTCAACTTATCTAATTGCTTAGTGAGCTTGCTGATAGAACATTCTTGATACTCAGCTTTTTCTTGAAGAAAGTGGATATCAAGGGATAAAGAAACATTAGTATCTTCCAAATCATCACTTCTCCACACTATCTCTTTGATGTTCTTCATTGACTTATTATTCAGTTTCATAACATCAAAGAGAGCCTGGGAGAATTCTTCAATGAACAAAGGAAGTTTGGAATGTACCTCATTTTGAGGAGCTTTTCATTTATCACTCTTAGCTTTAGAGTTAACAACGGTATGATCTCTATCGGAGGTAGATGCTGAGCCTTCGCCTCTATTCTCAATGGCCATTAAGTAGAGGTTGGTTGAATCAGTAACTTCTTCATCAGATGATGAAGATTCTTCTGAGTCACTCCAAGTAGCAGCAAGTGCCTCATTTTTTCTTGGATAACCTCTTCTTGAACCTATCCTTCTTCACTTTTGGACAGCTTGACTGGATGTGGCCTTTCTCTCCACACCCGAAGCACTTGATATCTTTGCTATGCTCCTTCTTCAGTCCTTCCTTAGCTCATGTCGGTGCTGAGTTGACTTGATTTTAGCGGGAAACTTCTTCTTGCTATTGAATTTCCCGTCCTTCTTAATGAAGCGTTTGAAAAGCCTGGTTAGAAGGGCCATTTTCTCATCAGAGTCGTAACTAGTGGACTCATCAAATGAATCTACTTTAAGGATAATGGCTTTTCCCTCCTTGCCCTGATTCCTCTTGGAGTCATCTCAGTATTTCCTCAGAGACATCTCATGAGTTAGCAAGATGCCTATCAGATCATGAGCCTTATTGATAGCGCTCTTCTTGGAATGTCACTCTACTCCTCGCTGAACTCCTTTCCAAGCTTCTTCAGTTCATTAACAATGTTAATGAACTTGGTATTCATGTTCTGAATACCCTCACTAGCACCCATCGAGAACATCTCATACTCTCTCAGTATAAGATTGATCTTTGACTCCTTAATCTTGTTGGTCCCCTCATAGGTAATCTCTAGTTTCTTCCAAATCTCCTGTGCTATTTCACATCTTGAGACTTAGTTGAACTTAGTAAGATCTAATGCATAATGTAAGTAATCAATCGTTGTGGCATTCTTTTTGAGAAGCCTCAGGTTAGCATCGTTGAAGTCCTCTGGATCTACTGGCATACGCACACTATTCCTCACAACAGTGGGAACTCTGGGACCAAGCTCTTCCCTCTTTAAGGAGAATTGCCTGACTGGAATCAGAACCATAGTTGTTGTGAGCCATTTATGGATCTTACTCAAAGATGATTAGTCTAAAAGTTGAGCAACTGCTCTGATATCACTTGTTGATCCGTAAACTGGCTATAAACAACAACAGAGGGGGGTTGAATGTGTTATGTTGGTTACTTTTAAGTTTTTTAAAAATTATTTGCCAAGTTAAGTTTTTATATGCATGCTGAGTGCAATATAAAAACTTATACATAACTCAGCTTTGCTGGCATAGTTTATCTTTAATATTTAGCTGAGTAAGACTACTCAGCACAGATCAGAAAACAAGCAAGAATGAGAATAAGAGAGAGATGAATGAGCAAGTCGCTAACAAAGCTAAATGCCTAAAGTTAGAACGTCAACACATGAGATTTATCCTGGTTTGGCCCTTAGCCTACCTCCAGTCCCCGGATACCATCTCGAAGCTTTAATCCACTAGTGATTCGTTCCTTCAATAGGTGGAGAAGCCTTTACAGCGGGTAGACATGATTACAGGAAGTACCTTCCTTTCTAACTATCGTAAAACTCAGTTTGGGTACCCTTCCCAAACTGATACGTAGATTAATATAAGAAAGTAAACTGAATTCAACTTATAGAAATGTTAAATCCTTACAATGTTAATCTAAGCTATTTCTCTCTATTAAAAACAGATAAGGACTTTTGATGTTTGTTGATTACTTGTGATGAAATTTCTTTAGAAGCTAGAGTAATTTGCACAGCGTTTTAGCTTTTAAGAAATTCGAGGTGATTCACCAAATTTGAACGTCTGCTCTAGTCTTCTATTTATACTTTGAAGCTCTGAGTAGTCGCCATTGCAAACTTTACGAGATCGCTAATCTTTAATTTCTCATCTCTTTTATCTTTCGAATCTTCCCCTTAGAGACAAATTCCAGGACGTTTAGAGATAAGAATTTGAAAGTTGGGGCACGATAAAATTCCTTTGACGAATTCTCATTTGTCTTCAAGCAATCTTGATCTGAGAGAAGTGCACTACATTGTAACGTGGAGTCTTCCCGTTGGATGACCTTGCTAACGTTGGCAGAATTACGCTGAGACACTTGAGATGCGGTGCATAATAGAAATTCCTTTTACTTGGACTGTAGTGATGAATCTTTGACAGCCTTACTAACATTTTTGATGTTGTGAGGACCACAGGAATCTTTCTTAATTTTAGCGCCTTTTTATCCTGAAAAGTACTAGAAGAATATTCTGTTCCATCATGGACAATGTTAGTAGCACATGTGTTATTAAGTCTCTACGTGTCAAACAGAACGTGCTTTTAATTAAATGAAAGCAGAAACTCAGCATGAGCTGAGTGACGTAATTCTAAATTATGTAGTACTCAGCATAGACTCAGCTTTTCTTACTCTAAGTCATAACTTAATTAATCATCCAGAAACACTAAGTTATTCTCCCTTAGATAAACTCAAGTTAGCTTTATTAATTAAGAGTCTACTTAGTATTCAATTAATTTCACTATCCTAGTTAGCTTGCTATTTCCAAAACTACTCAGTATTGTGAAGTACTATTAACTTGGGTTCTACACTAAATTATATAGAGAGTGGCGTAGAATTCCTTCATGAGAGATTTGATGGCTGGTCCCTCAAGTAAGAAAAATTGATTGAGATTCTGTTGCTTGAGAACCCTATGCATGAATCTATTGAGTATTATACTCTCATAATTCACTTCGAACACTGGACCAAAATCCAAATCTTCAGCCCATTCTACCTTGGTGAAGATAATACAGCTTGGAAAGTGATTCTTTACCAAGACCCATCAATGTGAACAAACATCTTCTTCCTTGATTCGCTTTGGAGGGTGAGAATTCTCTTGGTAATTGCCATTTCAGAAAAGGTTTTCGAGAAAGAGGAGAGGAATTAGGATTCTTTTTGCTTTGAAACACTTAAAATTTAGATTGCAAGTACTTTCTCTCTTCAACTTCTTCAGCCTTTAATAGAAAATTTAAACTTAATGAGAGATGTGGAGCTTCCTCAGCTCAAAATGAGAATTAATGTTGAGATGAAGCTTTGATAAACGGCCTCATTAAAATGATGAGTTTTGCAAAAAATGGTTCCAATTCAAAAGCATGTCTTTTGAAAACCTTTTTATTTACCACGAAGCTATTCATTACACCATTACACTAAAATATAGACGGAGTTATCCACGTTTTATCTTCTTGCTGAAATAAAGCTTGATCTTTAAAACTTAGCCAAATTTCTAACTTATACTTCTTCACATGGGGTTTCCCATACCAATAAGCTACCTTAGAACTTTGAACTACTCCTTTGGCAATGGTTTGGTGAAAAAGTCTACTCGCTATTCCTCTGAAGGAACATACTCTAACTTGACATCTCCCCTTAGCACATGATCTCTAATGAAGTGATGTCTAATGTTGACATGCTTCATCTTGCCATGATGAATTGGATTCTTGGATAGATAAATTGTGCTCTTGTTATCACACATAACTTCGAGACACTTAGACTTTATACCATAATCTTCTAGTTGCTACTTTATCCATAGCGATTGTGCTATTCTACTTCCTACTGCCATTTACTCAACTTCAGCTGTACTTGGCGTAACAGAAGTCTGCTTCTTGCTGTACCATGAGACTAAGCATTCTTCAAGGAAATAACATCATCTTGTGTTGCTTTTCCTATTGAGATTGTCTCTTCAATAATCAGCATATGTGAATCTCCTTGGAGTGAAATCCATGCTGTTGGGATACCATAGACTTGCTTCAATAGAGACATGCTAGTATATGAGAATTCTCTTCACTGTTGCTAGATGAGATTCTCTTGGATCACCTTGATAACGAGCATAGTAGCACACATCATACTATATGTCAGGCCTACTAGCTGTAAGATAAAGAAGAGAGCCTATGATTCCTCTATAAAACTTGCTATCCACAAGTTTTCAAGCTTCATCTTTACTTAAGCTAGTATCAGTGGCCATGGGAGTGGACATTGGCTTCGAATTCTCCATGTCAAACTTCTTCAGAACTTCCTTTACATATTTTTCTTAACTAATGAAGATTCCATTCCAAGTGTGCTTGATTTGAAGACTAAGGAAGAAGTTGAGCTCTCCCATCTTAAACATCTCAAACTCGGTTTTCATGTGCTTGCTGCACTCCTTGCATAACTTTTCATCAGTTGCTCCAAATATGATATCATCCACATATAAGCAACACATCTTCTTTCTTTCATCTAATAAATAGAGTTGTATCTGCTTTTCCTCTTTCATAACCTTTACTGATCAAGAAATTGGTCAGCCTCTCATACCAAGCTCTAGTTACTTCAATCCGTAGAGAGCTTTCTTTATTTTGAAGACATCCTCAGGATTCTTTGGATCTTCAAAGCCTGGAGGCTGGTCGACATACACTTCTTTTTGAATGAATCCATTTCGAAATGCGCTCTTTACATCCACTTGAAAAAGATTGAAATTCATATAAGAAGCGAAAGCACACAAGATTTGAATAGCTTCAAGCAGGGTTACAAGAGCATAAGTTTCATCATAATCGATGCCTTCTTGCTGATTGTAGCCTTGCGCAATAAGCCTGGCTTTGTTCCTAACAACAACACCATCTTCATTGAGCTTGTTCTTGAAAACCCATTTATTTTTGAAAATTGATTTCTCTTTAAGATTAGGAACTAGATCCCAAACATCATTGTGCTTAAACTGATCCAACTCCTCTTACATTGCAATCATCCAATAATCATCTCCTTCTGCATCTTCAAACTTCTTGGGTTTTATCAGAGAAATGAAAGCTAGATGACTCATCATCCTACTAAGCTGATCTCGCATCATCACTAGATTATGAACATCATTAACTATGCTGGCTAGTGGGTGGTTGCAATTTGTTCCAATCTCCCTCGGTAGATTTGGATCAATAGTTGGAGGATCTTCAATGGGTTACTGAGGTAGAGGTTGATCTTTGCCATCATTGAAATTGATAAAAAGATTACCATCTTCTTAGATTTCCTCAACTTCAGCTCCTTGTGCTGGGTTGGGCAGCACAGATAGGCATATTGAGTTGATTTTCTTGCTGGATTACTTCTTCATCTTCATCAGATGGATGTCTATTTGCATTGTTATCGAAATCCACATGCATAGACTCCTCTAATAGGCCAGTTCTCTTAACATATATTCTATATACCCTGCTACTAGTTGAGTATCCCTAAAAGATACCTTCATCAGCTTTAGGATCAAACTTACCTAACTTCTCCTTGGTGTTAAGAACAAAGCATCTACAGCCAAAAGATCTAAGATGACCAATCTTAGGATTGCGCCCTCGCCAAAGTTCATATGGTGTTTTCTCTAGAATTGGATGAATTAAAACCTGATTCAAGATATAACAAGTTGTGTTAACAACTTCTTCCCAAAAGTACTTTGGTAGATTGTTATCACTCAACGTGGATTGAGCCATTTCAACTATGGTCCTATTCTTCGTTTCTACAACCCCATTTTGTTGAGGTGTGTAAGGAGAAGAGAAGTTGTCGTTAATACCATGTCCTGAACAAAATTCTTTGAAATTGAAATTCTCGAATTCAAGTCCATGATCACTTCAGATTCTACTGGTTTTAGTTCCAATTTCATTCATTAACTGATTACTGAGCTTGATAAAAGATTCATATGTTTCATCTTTGCCACTCGTCAAGACTACCTAGTGAATCTCGTAAAGTCATCCACAACCACCAATGAAAATCTCTTACCACCCAAGCTTATGGGTTGAAATGGGCCGAAAAGATCTAGGTGTAGGAGCTCCAATGGTCACTTAGTTACTACGTGATTTATAGATCTAAAAGATTTCTTAACTTGCTTACCTAGCTAGCGAGCTGAGCAAAGTTTATCTTTCTCAAAGCTAATACTGGGTAAACCCATAACTAGTTACTTTTTAGCCAGTTTGGAAAGAATATTCATATTTATATAACCCAACCTTGTATGCCAAAGCCATGAATTATCCTCCTTAGATACAAGACACACATTAAAAGAGCTAGGGAATAAATCAATCATATAAACATTATTGATTCTAAGAGCAAAGAGAAGAGTTGAGTTAGTATAACAGTCAATAACTGAATAGCCTGCTGACTCAAATGTAACCTATTTGCCTTTGTCACAAAGCTAGGCTACACTAAGCAAGTTGAACTTTAGTCCTTTGACCAGAGAAACCTCTTTGATTGAAGGAGAGATATCAACAGCGCCACAGCCCACAATCTTACCTTTTTGGTTATCTCCAAAGTTGACACTTCCATTTCTTTTGCGCTCCAATGAGATAAACTAAATTTAATCTCCCATCATATGCCTTGAGCATCTGTTATCCAAATACCACATTCTAGAGTCATAAGCAGATCTAAGGCTCACCTGCAAAACAGTTATGTTTTCTTAGTTACCCATGCTCTCAAGTTGGGTCCTCCTTTGTTAACAGTGCTTAGGTAACTCCAATCATACTCGTCATAATAACCATTTTTATGCCTACAAAGTACTGTAGCATGTCTATCTTTTCCATAAAAACCGCACACCATTTTTGCTTTGGACTAGCTCGCTTTCTTCTTTTTAGAGGAATTCTTCCTCTTAGAATTGTGAGTTTGGTTATTTAGAATCTGATTGTTGGCTGGAGGAGGAACTCGTTCCTTCTTTAAAGTTGTTAGCTCAGCTGTCAACTCATCTAATTGCTTAGTGAGCTTGCTGACATTACATTTCTGGTACTTAGCTTTTTCTTGAAGAAAGCGGATATCAAGAGATAAGGAAGCAACAGTGTCTTCCTGATCTTCACTTCTCCTCACCAGCTCTTTGATTTTTTTCATTCACTTATTAGTTAATTTCATGACAACAAAGAGTGCCTGGGTGAACTCTTTTATTGACAAAGGGGTTTCAGAATGTACCTTAGTTTGAGGAGATTTCCCTTTGTTGCGCTCAACTTTAGAGTCAGCAACATTCGACTTCAACCTGAGGTAGATACCGAGCCTTTACCCCTTTCATTCTCAATGGCCATCAAGCAAAGGTTGGTGAAATCATTTTCTTCTTCATTCGATGATGAAGACTCTTCTAAATCGCTCCAGGTGGTAGCAAGTGCCTCATTCTTCTTAACAAACCTCTTCTTAAATATGTCCTTCTTAGTCATTGGATAGTTCGACTGGATATTGCCTTTCTCTCCATAGCCAAAGTATTTAATATCTTTGTTGTGTTCCTTCTTGAGTCCTTCCTCAGCTCCACGCCGGTGCTGAGTTGACTTGATTTTAGTGAGAAACTTCTTCTTGTTGAATTTCTCATCCTTCTTCATGAAGTGTTTGAAATGCCTAGTCAGAAGGGCCATTTGCTCATCAGAGTCGCAGCTAGTTGACTCATCAGATGAATAAGCTTTCAGGATAATGGTTTTTCCCTCTCTCTCTTTGCCTTTACTCCTTTTAGAATCATCAGAATATTTTCTTAGGTTCATCTCCTGAGTCAGTAAGGTGCCTATCAGCTCATCATAGCTGTAGGTCTTTAAATTATGAGCCTCCTTGATCATGCTCTTCTTGGCATCCCACTGGAAGGTAAAAGCATGAAGGATCTTCTTTACAAGCTCTTCCTCGATGAACTCCTTGCCAAGATGCTTCAATTCATTAACAATGTTAATGAACTTGGTATTCATGGCCTGAATACCTTCACTGGCGCCCATATGGAACATCTCATACTCTCTCAGCATGAGGTTGATCTTGGACTACTTGACTTTATCAGTTCCCTCGTAGGTAACCTCTAATTTCTTCTAGATTTCCTATACTATCTCGCATCTTGAGACCCTGTTGAATGCAGTAAGAACTAGCCCATAATGTAAGTAGTGAATCGCTGTGGCATTCTCTTTGAGAAGCCTTAAATCAGCATCATCATAGTCCTATGGATTAATAGGAACACATTTCCCATTCCTAACCATTGTAAAAATTCATGGGCCAAGCTCTATAGTGAGCCATGCTTGCATGCTTTATGATTGAATGATGTTTTTCATGCAATTTTTCCAAAACGTGTAATTGTTACCATCAAACAATGATGGCCAAGTTATCGGCATTCCTTCCTTAAGGAGCACTGTCTATCCTGAGCCGGACTTGAAGTTGTTATTAGCCATTTATGGATCTTTAACTCAAAGATGATTAGTCTAAAAGTTGAGCACTTGCTTTGATATGACTTGTTGGTCCTTAGATGGCTTAAGTACACAATAGAGGGGGTGAATGCTATTCTTGGTTACTTTTTCAATTTTGTAAAAATATATACTAAGTGTTGCATGTTGAGTTGGTCTAAAAACGTATAAATGGCTCTGCTTTACTGGTAAGTTTATCTTCAATCATATGCTAAGTATTCTACTCAGCATAGATTGGTTTTTCAAGTAAGAATGAAAACAAAGATAGAAGGATGGATGAGATAAAAACAATAAAGGTAAGCGATTGAGGTTAGAACTTCAACACATGAGATTTTATCCTGGTTCACCCCCTAGCCTACCTCTAGTCCCCGGATTCTTTTCCGAGCTTTAATCCACTAGTGATTTGGTTCCTTCCTTAGGCAAAGCAGCCTTTACAATGGGTAGACTCTATTACAGAAAGTACATTTCTTTCTAACTACCACTCAAACTCAGTTTAGGTACCCTTCCTAAACCGACACTCAGTTTTATAAAGAGATTGTAAACGGAATTCAACTTATAAAATGTTGAATCCTTTACAAGGTTAAATCTTAAGTGCTATTCTCTCTATTATAAACAGATTTGAAGCGATGAGTGTTTGCTGATTGCTTGATTTGGAATTTCTTAAAACTGGGAATATTTGAACAGAGTTTCAGCTCTTTAAGAAATTCGAGGTGATTCACCAAGTTTGAACGTCTGCTCAAGTCTTTTATTTATAGTTGAAGCTCTTAGAATTAGCCATTGGAAACTTCTCATCCTAATAGCACTTCAATTTCTCTTCTCTTTAAATCTTTCTAATCTTTCCATTGGAGACAGATTCTAAGACGTTTAGAGATAGAGATTTGGAATGTTGGAGTGCGATAAAATTCCATTGTTAAAAACTCATTTGTCTTCAGGAAATTCATTCTGATAGAGATGCGCATGAGATGAAACTTGGCATTCTATCATTAGTTAACTTTTTGACATTTGTAGAGGCTCGCGGAGACATTGAAAATGGCTATTGTTAGAGAATTCTTTTTACCTTGGACTTTAGTGAGGAATCTCCAACATTTCATACTTACACCTCTTATCTTGTGAGGATGACTTTAATTTCAACGCTTTTTCTCCTGAAAAGCATCAAAGGCATATTTCATTTCTCATAGAAACTGTTAGTAGCACAAGTGTCAATATTCTTTAAGAGTCTAAGGAAAACAAATTTTTTTTTCTAAAAAGCTTAACTAGCAAAGTTGAGTGGATGTCTCCTAAACTATGTAATATTCAGCTTAGTAAAGCTTTTCTTACTCTAAGCCATAACTTAGTTACTTAGTAAACTGAGTTGCTTTTCCTTAAGTAAACTCAAGTAAACTTCATTAATTAAGAGTCTACTTAGTACTCAATTAATTTCACTAACCTAGACAATTTGTTATTTCTAAAACGTTTAAGTACTGTGAAGTACTACTAACTAGGGTTCAACAGTTACTATTGCAGAACAAGATCAAGTCACAAGCACATGACATTCCAAGTATCGATGGATCATATGCCTTTGCTAGAAAGCCCATTTTATCATCCAGAGCTTCTGGGTTCCATATCATCCTAGAAAACTGAGCCTAAAGGTTCTTGAATGGGAAGCCAAGTTTAGATTAACCTCTAGCAGCTCAATATTTTGAGATCCTATGAGGTTACGCACTTTGGGTCTTTGTCAAAGAACCTATAGACTGGGTTTATGTCGAAAATATCTGGTCTTCGAATTTGTTAGAAGAATTTTTAATTGGTTGGATCGAATTAATAATTAAAGGGAATAAGGATAAAATAGGGAAAACTTCCACGAAGCGAAGCAAGGGAATTTGTGGAATTTTTCCCATTGCAAGTGGGCCCTAAACGAACACGAGATGATTAGAGTGGGGCCTGCGTAGCTACCATACGAGCTGAAAAGCTCGTAGGCTGCTAGTGGGTGGGCTAAGCCCAAGCGCTTGTAGGCTACAAGCTCGCTAGCCCGATGTGTTGGTAGCCCGCAAGCATGGGCTTATAGCAGAAGCGTAAGCCTATGCTTGCAAGATAAGGTAAGCCCGTTAGGGCTTGCCTTGTGTGAGGATCCGTAGGTTATCTAGCGGGTCCAAGTGACCCACGCGGCTAACCCGCTAAGTGGGATGGGAACCACTTTGTATTTGAGGGGGAGTATATAGGCCTCCAGTTCTCATTATTCCTTACTTCAGCTCAGGTTTTCTCTCTGAGTTTAACATCTCTTTCTTCATTTGTTGTGCGAGATCCTTCACAAGTTTCTCCAAACAACGTAGAATTCTTTTGAAGGCTCTTTCTAAAGTGAGCCTTCTCAGTTTATTTTTGGGTTGGTCTTCGAGCGGTCTAGCAGCTACTATTTACTAACGGGTTCTACCTCTATGAGGTTTGGTCGGTGAAGATCCATGTGGATCAATCATATCGGCTATCTTAATTTGGAGGCTCGTGTTAATGAAGTTCTGCCGAATTGCTCTAAGGGAACACCACAACCAA
Source organism: Euphorbia schlechtendalii (assembly GCA_949673415.1). Lineage (NCBI taxonomy): Eukaryota > Viridiplantae > Streptophyta > Magnoliopsida > Malpighiales > Euphorbiaceae > Euphorbia > Euphorbia schlechtendalii. The sequence continues at coordinate 42,108 of CATIWQ010922824.1, read as the reverse complement.
AAGTTGAAAAGAAGCATGTATCAACTGGTAACTTTCATCCAATTAGCATCTATGGAATGTTGTAACTTAGATTATATCAATCATGACATGCTTAGGAAATCCTTTAGGTTAATTTTAAGTTTTGGAATTCCTCTTTGCTATCTTGCATGTACAATATCTGTCTTGATTAACTAGCAAGTGGTATTAGTGCCTGCCTTATGCTATGCATGATCGATTATAGTATGTTAAAATGATATTTTCTATGAATTAATTAACGTATGGTATGTATGACTTAGGTTTCATTTCTTGTTATAGAAAATGATGTGATAACTATATTAAGGTTTTACTCAAACTTAGTCTAGGTGATTATCATATAAATTAGCAATGTTTTACTACAAGTGTAAATGCTTTGATTGAAGGTCATCCCGTACTTCACTCAATAGAGAATGAAATCTTTAAATTATAGTTGTCTGTGGTACAACGAATCTAAGTACCATAGTTATTTTGGCAAGGATTGGACTTGACTGCTCATTCACTTTAACGGGGCTCTCCTACTTGGAAATCTCCATCGGCATTAGATTTAAAAGTATCGAAGGGACTTTTATGACTTATTCGATTTCTAGTATGGGAATTAGATTTCGCATATGGTTTTACAAATGTGGTTTAAGTTGTTAAACTTAAAATTGTAGACATACGTGCAATGACTTAAACATGGACCTTGTTTGTTTTGCATGCTATGTGGAGTCTTGGCATAATGGAATGATTATGATATACCAGTCCTGAGCATGTACCCTTAGAGTTAATAATTCCAAATAACCCAGAATTAATATTTTCATAATCATATCCATCGTATAAGACCTAGACTAGGGCGGGACCAACGATACGAATAAAATCCCCACAACAATATTAAGGCGATATATAGTCTTCTTGTCATAAGTCGTGATACAAACCTTATTAATAAGATGTAAGAACATGTATAACATGCCTTCCCTTAACATGTGTTTGGTCATTAGACTAGATAAGGTTAATACCTTAACCGAAATGGGTTAGTTGTCCATATTATTGGAGCTAATGCCAGATTGGAGACCCATTTGAGGAGTCTTACATTTGGGTAGGCTCGTCTCTAGAAAGAGAACTCAAATGGATTAGCAATTACATGAGATGCAAATGGATGGGTTCTAACCATGGTTATCTTGTCATGGATTGACCTGCTATAGCGGGGGTCATAATGAGTGGTTATGGATGCTACCTACTAAGGAAAATTGGTTGAACCAAATTTCCCGAATTTAAATATAAGTGGTTATTTGAATGTCGAGAAAATAGTAGGAATTATGTGTTTAATTAAAGACCTTAAATTAAATGCATGTACATATACCAATGTCTAAACAAATACAACCTTATATCTAGGTTGAACAATGAATCCGAACATACACCCTCACTCAATTCTCGATAACAAACTAGATGGTTTAAACTTTACTAATTAGTTCAGGGGGATGAGGATAGTCCTCATATCCGAAAGGATAACTTATATTCTAGATGAGCCCCTCCCTGATGAGCTTGATGCTGTAACTGATACCAATGAACATGTTGTATGAAAGAAGTACAGAAAAGATCGTGAAACAGCGGCATGTATAATGCTGGCAACCATGAATTGTGAGCTTTAGAAACATCAAGAGAGCATGGACCTCGATACCATGATTCTCCATCTTCATGAGCACTTTTCAGAGCAGGCCAGTTCCAAGAGATTTGATACATCAAAACTCTTATGTGGAATGAAAATGCAGGCTAGCACTTCAGCACCACAGCATGCTCTTAAACTATTGAGTTATATAGAGAAGCTAACTCGACTGGGTTTTGTGATGGATTACGAATTATGTGTGGATCTGATTCTTACCTCATTAACTAATATTTATTCACAATTTGTGACTAATAATTATATGAACAAGATTAACGCCACACTACCCGAGTTGGTCAACATGTTGAAAATGGTAGAGTATAAAATTCAAAAGGATCCAAAAGCTTTACTTTGGTTGAGAAAACCAAACCTTCCAAGGGTGGGTCCCCTTTTGGAAAGGGTCTAAGGGCCAAGAAGAAAATCAGTAAGAAGAAGAAAAGTAAGAAAGTAACTGCAAATGTATGCTTCTGATGTGGCATGGCTGGCCACTGGAAGAAGGATTGCAAGGTTCATATTTCTAAACAAGTGAAGAAGAGGCCAAGTGAGGCATCTACTTCAGATATGTTCATGATAGAGAGTTTCTCTACAGTTCCCTATGAGTCTACTTGGGTATTAGATATTGGTGGTACTCATATCTGTACTTCTATGCAGGGATTGTGGAATAGTACACAGCTTGCAAAGAGGGAAATGGACCTAAGAGTTGGATATTGAGCACGGGTTACTACAACAGCTGTAGGGACATATAGCCTTCATTTTCCTAGTGGCCCAGTATTAGTTTTAAATAATTGCTATTATACTCATGTTGTCACTAAGAATATTATTTCTGTTTCACTTTTAGCAATAGAGGGATTTGAAATTTTATTTTCTAATAATAAATGTCAAATTCAACGTAATAAGGTTCTTTATGCTTGTGGAATATTTGTGGATTGCATTTATATTCTAGATACTAAAACTGAAATCCTAAATATGAACATTGTTAAGAAATCAAGATTAGATAATAAGAAACCCTCATACTTATGGCATTGTCGTCTAGACCATATAAACGACACTCGCTTAACCAAGTTATACAACTGTGGAGACTTGGGCCCAATGGAATGGGAATCCTATGGTGCGTGTGAACCTTGGTTAAACGGGAAGATGACTAAGAAATGTTTCAAAGGAAAGGGACAACGTGCCACTAGTACTTAGGAAATAATACACTCCAATGTATGCGGTCCAATGAGTGTTAGGACACATGAGAGTTTTGTCTACTTCATTACCTTTATCAACGATTACTCGTGATATGGTTATTTGTACCTTATGAGGCACAAGTCTGAGAGTTTTGATAAATTTAAAGAGTTTAAATTTATGTATGTGGTCCAATGAGTGTTAAGACACATGAGAGTTTCGTCTATTTCAGTTTTGAACTCTTTTTTTAAATAAAAAAAGAATTCTAAATCGAAGTAGAGAAAAAGCTTGGGAAAAGTATCAAGACCCTTCGATCTAATCAAGGTGGTGAATACTTAAGCCAAGATTTTCAGGATTATCTAAGGGATAATGGTATTTTATCCCTGTGGATACCTCCTTATACATCCTAACACAATGGAATGTCAGAAAGGAGAAATTGAACCCTACTTGATATGGTTCAGTCCATGATGAGCCAAGCATAACTTAGCAGATCCTTTTGGGATTATGCACTTGAGCGTGCAATTATATTATAAACAAAATGTCCTCTAAATCAATTGATCAAACTCCATACGAATTACGGTATGGTAAGAAACCCGCTCTTTCTCACTTGAGAGTTTGGAGATGTCCTGGTTACGTAAAGAGGATGAGTTCAGATAAGTTGGGTGCTAAGTCTGACAGGTATCTGTTTATTGGTTACCCTAAGGAGATTATAGGGTATACCATCTTTGATCCTAAGGAATAAAAAGTCCTTATTTCTAAAAAAGCTCAATTCCTAGAGAATGAGCATATACTTGTGAAAGCTAGTGGGAGCAATATCGAGTTAGGCACTAAAGAAGATCAAACAGACAATCAACTGATTATACATACAACTCTTACATAAGACAGTGCAAGCATTGAATGGCCTACTATAACATCGACATTGTGTAGGTCAGGCCGGGCTCTAATCGCTTCCGAGCGATACGGGTTTTCCATCATTAATGATAAACATCTCTTCCTTATGGAAGATGATGAGTCCAGGACTTACAAAGAAGTAATGGAAGGCTCAGAATTTGATAAATGGTTAACAACCATGAGGTCAGAGATGGACTCTATGTACGAAATTCAAGTCTAGAGCTTAATTGATGCTCCAAGTGGGATATAGCCCATAGGATACATGTGGGTTTTCAAGAAGAAAACTAACATAGACCGTAACATAGTTACCTATAAAGAAAGGTTGGTTGCAAAAGGGTACAGTAAAAAAGAAGGCATTGACTATGATGAAAACTTTTCACCAGTGGCCATGCTGAAGTCTATCAGGATACTCCTTGCCATTGCTGCTCATTTTGATTATGAGATTTGGTAGAAGGATGTGAAAACAACATTCCTTAACGGAATTTGGAGTGTGATCTGTATATGGCACAACTTGAGGGTTTTACATCCTAGGATGGATCTAAGGTATGCAAGTTGCAAAAGTCCATTTATGGACTTAAACAAGCATCGAGGAGTTGGAATATTAAGTTTGACAAGACAATCCAAGAAATTGGTATTGTGTCAAACACTAATGAGCCCTGTGTATATAAGAAGGCTTGTGGGAGTGTGGCCGTTTTCCTTGTACTATATGTTGATGACATATTATTGATAGGAATAATATTCCTTTTCTTCAAACAGTTAAATCATGATTGTCAAAGAAGTTCTCCAAGAAAGACCTTGGAGAAGTAGCTTTTATACTTGGCATAAAAATCTAGCGAGCTAGATCCAAAAGGCTATTAGGTATTTCGCAAATTACATTAATAGACTAAGTTTTGGCTAGATTTAACATTGAGCAGTCAAGAAATGGTTATCTCCTAATTTCTCATGGGATTAACCTTTCTAAATCTGAGTATCCGAGAACACAAGAGGAGAGACTATGCATGAATGGAATACCCTATGCCTCAGCAATAGGATCCATCATGTATGTTATGGTATGCACTCAGCCTGACATCTCACATGTGTCGAGCATCACGAGCAGATTTCAATCTGACCTAGGTGAGAAATACTAGATGGCTGTTAAAAACAATCCTTAAGTATTTGCGTAGGACTAAGGATATGTTTTTAGTATATGGAGAAGATGATCTCTCTTTGGAGGGATACAATGACGTGAGTTTTCATTCTGATAAGGGTGATAATAAATCCTAATCGGGGTATGTGTTTATGTTAAACGGAGGGTAGTTATTTGGAAAAGTTTTAAACAAGATACGACTACCGATTCAACCATAGAATCTGAGTATATAGCTTCTTCAGAAGCGATTAAGCAAGCTATCTAGCTTAAGGGATTTATTGGTGATCTCGTTGTGGTGTCCAACATTGTAAATCCGATAGTGTTCTATTACGATAACGATGGGACTATTGCTCTAGAAAAGGAACCACTGTGTTGTCAGTGAAACGAACATGTACTCAGATTGTACCATCTCATTCAGGAAATAGTAGCTAGGAAAGATATAAGATTAGAATACATCCCAACGGATCAAAATTTAGCGGATGGGCTAACTAAGCCCTTGACTGAAGTTAAACATGATTAGCATGTTAAGGAGTATGGCATGAAGCACATGGGTAATTGGCTCTAGTGCAAGTGGGAGATTGTTAGACATGATGTATACCCTAGATGAAATTAGGGTGATATGTCTTAATTAGTTATAATGTACAAACGGTTTTAGATTATTATTAATAATAATTAAGGCATCTTTGTTGCTTATCGATGTTTTTTCAATTTATTTATGTATCTCGCTGGTATCATATATGTATAGTGTTATGTATATGTGCATTGATAAGACAAAGTCCGTGACTACTTCATAGCGTAAAAGTGCAAGGACATAGTGGAAGCTATGTGGTGTGAGAACTGCACATACGTGTTATTATGAATAGTCTAAATATCCCTAGTGGTAGTTTCATTGAGACTGGACATCAATGGAGTAAATAGACTAGCATGTGTATGCTTACTCCTCAGATTAGATCCAAGCAGCCGATCTCACGAGCTGAAGGTGGTACCTTGAGTTAACACATGAATGCATTCGTGTAATACATTGGAGATCGCTATAGGATAGACACTCAGAAATAACTATATCCATGTGTTGGTGTCAAATTTTATTGCAGTAGCAATACAAGTATCCTTAGACCTGAGATACTAGTTACCTTATATATGAGTTGCTATACTTTGGGTCATACTTATTCATACCCTGGCGATGAGGATGACACAAGTGATTACGAGTATAGTGAAGATCATATGTTGATAAACCAAGTAGTCAAGATGGGATCCATTGCTCTTGATATAGTGATATAATGGGAGATGTACCTTAAGGCCCCTTGTTGAAGTGACACACTCATAAACCTCTTATTAAAGTATAAGATTGATAGAACGGGTTTTTAGTCAATCTTGATACATAATAGCTGAGTGGTGTTCTTCGTGAACAAGTCTAATTCAAGGATAGCTACGGCTATTACATGAGCTAACACTTAATCCAAGCTCAATAAACTATATGGTTCTTAACCTGATGGAAGGAGTGTATTATATTGGTTACTACTATAGTTACGGATCAAGTCACAAGCACGTGATGTTCCAAGTATCGGGGAATCATATGCCTTTGCTAGAAAGCTCATTTAATCGTCTAGAGCTATTGGGTTCCATATCGGTCTAGAATATTGAGCCTAAAGGTTCCCGGATGGGAAGCCAAGTTTAGGTTGACCTCTAGTAGCTCAATACTTTGGGATCCTATGAGGTTACCCACTTTGGGTCTTTATTGGACTAAGTAAAGAATCTATAGACTAGGTCTATGCTGAGAATATCTGGTTATCGAATTCGTTAGAAGAAATATTAATTGGTTGGACCGAATTAATAATTAGAGGGAATAAGGAGAAAATAGGGAAAAATTGCACGGAGTGAAGCAAGGGAGTTTTTCCCTTTGCGAGTAGGCCCTAAATGAACAAGGAATGTTCGAAGTGGGGCCTACACAGCTGCCCCGCAAGCTGGAAAGCTCACAGGTCACTAGCACTCGAGGTAAGCCCACAAACGCTATCCATGTCAGCGCTTGCACAAGCTTGCAGCGCAAGGCCGCTAGCTCGGTGCTTGGGTAGCCGCAAGTCCATGCTTGCAGGACAAGGCAAGCCTGTTAGGGCTTGCCTTATGTGAGGATCCGCGGGTTAGCCCGTAGGTCCAAGTGACCGGCGCGGCTAACCCGTTAAGTGGGATTTCCCATCCCACTTTGTGTTTGTGGGGGAGTCAAACACTCCCCCTTTTCCCTATATATAGGCCTCCAGTTCTCATTATTCCTCACTTTAACTCTACTTTTCTCTATGAGTTCGACATCTCTTTCTTCGTTCGTTGTGCGAGATCCTTCACGAGTTTCTCCAAACAAAGAAGAATTCTTTTGAAGGCTCTTTCTAAAGTGAGCCTTCTCAGTTTATTTTTGAGTTAGTCTTCAAGCAGTCTAGCAGCTACTGTTTACTAACAGGTTCTACCTCTACAAGGTTTTAATCGGTGAAGATTAGTGTGGATCAATCATAGAGGTTATCCTAGTTTGGAGGCTCGTGCTAATGAATTTCTTTCGAATTGCTCTATGGGAATCCTGCAACCAAAAGAGGTAACGTTCTAAACTTATATGCTAGTTTTCTTTTATAAGTTTTATGAACCAATTAGCATATATGAAATGTTTTGACTTAGATTATATAAATCATAGCATGCTTAGGATATCCTTTAGGTTAATTTTAAGTTTTAAAATTCCATCTTGCTATCTTGCATGTTCAATAGCTGTCTTGATTAACCAGCATTTCCAACTTTCTCTAATCACGGAAACAACCCCGAAATGTCTCGTAGGGGATTTTGTTTCCAAAATGAATGAGAAATGTGAAAACTGCATGTCTCTGAAGTTTCTGTGATTCCTTCGTGGTCCTCAAGCTGGAATTGTCTCTTGAACTAGATATGCTTGAGTCATCAACAATCAATTTGTTTTTAGACTGTCACCTTCTCTAGTTAGCTTTCCTCCAGTTGTCATCTTTCTAACTGTCTTCTCTCCAAGCGTCATTTCTCTAGCCATCTTCTCTCCAAGCATCATTCCTCCAGCTGTCATCTTCAGAGGCGGATGAGAGAAGGTTGGATGCCGGATGTCCTTATCTTTTTCCCCTTCTTTAAAAGAGTTGGACACAAGTGGTTTATCAAGATAGGACAAATGTGCATCTTCCTTGTAGAGAGATAAATCTTTGATATTGAATGAAGGAGACATTTTTACCAGCCATAAAGGTAATTAAGAGTATAAGCATTTGGACCAAACTTTTTGATGACTCAAAATGGGTCATACTTCCTCGGTCTAAGCTTGTTGTTAGTAGCATTAGCAAGTCTCTCCTTGTCATCCAGAAAGTCTTCATTGAGTTGATAGCTTTGTTGTCCAGAAAGTGATTCTCGAGCTAGAAATGTCTTTCAAACCGGGTATGCTTTGAGTCATCAACACTCCGTTTGTTTTTGGACCATCACCTTCTCTAGTTAGCTTTTCTACATCCATCATTTTTCTAGCTATCTCCCCTCCGGGCATCATTCCTGTAGCCGTCATCTTTTGAGGAGGATTAGAGAAGGCTGGACCCCTGATGTTCTCATCAGTATTACAACTATTACATGAATATAATTCAATATGGTTAATTCCATACATGCAAATTCTCTATAAAGTTATTAGAAAAGTACACTTAATAAAAAAAAGTTTACTTAAGCCTAAAATGTATTCTCTTGTTTTAAACCACCTACTCTACACTTTAATTACAATTTACAACCGTCTAATTTACAATCACAAGCGATTGAAAGTGAGAAAGACTATATTTTCACATTCAGTTCTTTCACAATTTATACAACAATTTTTACATCGCTGGATTGTTATTTAATTTAACATGCACGATGACCTCAAGCCAAGCTCATTTATTTTCCTCTTTCTTTCCCTTCAATTTTCTATTTTTAGTTCAAATCGACACACCCTATCCCTCAATTCTGATGAATTGTTTTTCACCAAATCACATTAATTTACAATTTCCTATCCGATTTGAGGTTGTTGAGTTCGTTGTTGTTGAATTACCTTCTGTTATTCGACGAGAGAAACTGTTGTTAAAAAACGAGAACCGTCGGCTAAGACATAGGTGCGACAGTTACAACCTATTTATTAGAACCTATTGCTGCCGTTAATTTCTTCAATTAATGGAATTAAAAAATGGAAAAGATGCAAAAATGAAAAAAATGGGACTAACTTTGAATAATAATTAAGAAATGGAGAGGAAGATGAGATGCGATCAATGAAGAGCATGCCAGTCAATTAAAGGTCACGAAATCTACAATTTTGGATTGGATCAGAAAGAGGGATGAATGACAGAGAGAAGAACATAGACGAATTGAGGGTTTAAATTTACTGTTAGATTAAATGTAATCCAACGGAGTAAAATAGTGTTGTGTAAGAATTTTATGTGTAATTATAGCCTTACCCATTGAATATAAACGGGTTAAATCATTTCAATTTTTGGTTATGTTGGCTACAACTCTAATTTATATAAAATAAGTTTATTGAAATTAGGGGAGGCTTAAGTTTAACCTCTTAGGTATTTCTAAAACAATTATTTGACCCTCAAATTCATAAAATCTAACTCAATTGATACACCTAACTTCAAAGATGAGAGGTTCTGAGTTCAATACTTAACCCTTTCAAAATTCATATTTATCAAATAAATAATATAAAATAAAATCACTCATTAACTAGCTATTTATCAAAATTTATTTCTTTTAACATAATTATCAATACCAATAAAATATTTATTGAACTTTTAAAATGAATCATATTTTTATACTTGAATACCAACTTTTAATTTCATCAATATATAATATCTTTCTAATTAATACATGGGAAAATAAGAGAAAAAAATAATGAAAATGCGTGAATAATCTAACTTGACAAATGGTACAATGAAAAACCTATCTAGAAAAAGATGGTGGGAAATTTTCCCCATACTTCCTTCAATATTTTATTGAATGAAGGTTGAGGCAGAAAATCGGGCTCCATTTTTTAAATGAAAAAAAAACAACGATTGAGAAGGAGAAAAATGAAGGGGCTGAAACATTAACAACATGAACTTGCCCACCACAAGCTAAAACATAAAAAATAACAATCTAGAAGAAAAACTACTAAATTATAATGCGAATGACTTAGATAGCATTGAATTTTCTTACGCGTAGCTATTGAGAAATTTTTCATGTGTTTTATGCGGAAGGCATGTCGAGATAAGTCGCTGTTAGGGCTTTGTCGTAATTTATGTGATGAAGAGTTAGATCGGGTGGTTCTACTATGCCCTTAGTAACAGTTTGCCACACGCTTTCTTCCTCTTGCTCATTTGTATTAGCCCAAGAATCTTTCCGCCCTCTATGAACATTTGGAGAGAGATGTATCATCACATCTTCTTTGTCCACCTTAAAAGGGATGGCTGATCTTTTAAAGGAAACTACATCATTCACAATTGTAATCAGAATTGAAACCATGCTTTGAAAAAGGTGAGCCTTTAAGTTTATATCGTCATAGCTCACAACACCCTCCTAATCCAGTGCAAGGGGAGGATTAGAGGTTGGAAGGTTCTCAACATGCACAAGAACAAGTTGCATCTTATGCTCATTCAATATTTTTTACCAAAGTTTACTACTTATAAAGAGAGCCAAATTATTCGATAACCCCAACTGCTCATCCTCACTAGACTCACTCACATCAGCCCTTCTTTCCTTTCCATTGTCTTTTTCATGATATTTTTTAACCCTTCTTGAACCTCTTGAACCATGGAAAGCTCTTTATCATCCAAATTCTCTCTTGCGGGCTTGATGTCCACAAGTTAATTATCGACGTCCCCTTCACTAAAGCTCTCAAGTTCAGGGATAGAAGATGCTTAGAAGGGGTCCTAGATGGTGCTTTGAGTTTCGAAATTTTCCTCTATTTCCATGCTCTTCCGAAGTGGCAGTCATGCCCTTACTGCCATGTTGATCAGGATTTTACCCTTGAGATGGGGGATTATTATTTTTGCATTCATGGGGGAGATGCCCCTCAAAATCACATTTCTTGTAAAAATTAGGTTTCTTTGCATACGCAACATCAATACATAACTCCTTTCCCTCACACTCAACATCAATCTTTCATGGCAGCTTTGTGAAAAAAATCTATATCAATCAATAGCCTATCATAGTAGCCAAAAATTGCATCAAGTGTAGCTTAATCAATACGTATAAGGACACAAATAGACTGAGCCATATCAGTCAAAGTTTTAGAATCCCAATATTCCCAAGGAAGGAATTGCAATTGAATCCAAACCTGCGTATTACACACTTTGTCAGCGTATGGGTCAAAATAGAAAAACCATGGCTGTACACACAATACACCTAACTTCATATGTAAAATGCCCCTACCCTATATAGTTATCTTTTGTTCTCCCAAAATCAAGTAACACATGATAGAAACCACATCTTGACGAAATTAATTTCCAAATAGATTTAATGTTGCATATTTTTGAAAGATGAACTTTAAATTCAGCCAATTTTCAAGGTTAGTCCCTTTTAAGAATTTCTTCATAACCTAACACGACTTGCATAGATTTCATTAGATATATTTACCAATTTAAAGCCCTCCTTATATGTGATTGCTGTTGTCGAAATAGTAGAAGATTTTTTGTAGTGATGTAACCATGTTTGCAGTTGATGTTTTTTGAAACGCAACAAAATATGAAATATTCTCTCGGGTTGGTTGCAAAATTGAGATTGACTGACAGTTGTTGAAGTTTGCTTGTGCATAAAAGCAAATATCAATTGAGGAATTACCAATGGAATCGAAGTCTGTTGATTAAAGAGATGAACAATAAAATCAGCCTGAGAAAATTGAAAATCATTGATAACCATGGTTCATATATGTGAGAATTTGATTATATGATTGTGACGATGCTCATATCGGAAATAGGATTGACTACAGATTTGAGTCATAGCACATGATTTCATAAAAAGTATGATTTTTAGGATATAAATAAAATAAAGCAGGTATCCAAGATGAGAAACACAATCATGATCTAATTATTGCATTAGAAATCCAAGATTGGATCAAGATACCAAGGCTACCCTAGCAGCATGCTCCCTCTGTCAACCAATTTTGTCTTTTTTAAGTGTCTTTATTTTTAAGTTTTTTATTTTAATTATTTTATTTGTTATTTGATATTATCAATGTAATTTTCACTATTTTTTTCTAATTTGTTCTTGTATCAATTATTGACAAGATTTACACTTAAGTTGCCCATTAAGAAGAAGTAAATTTAATTAATATAAAATTTGAAGAATAAATTAGTCATTTTAATGATGTAATAAAAATTTTCTTGGTTTTAATTTAAAACCTTAAAATGCCACATAAAAATACAGACATAAGTAATATAGCACCACAGTGTTGATTGTTCCTTGTAATATATAATCAAAGACTAATTTATTCCCTATAATTTATTTAAAATATCGAGACTCTAGAAAAATGTGTCTGTGTGATGTCAACGTGAAAAAAAATTGGTTTAGATGGTGCTTAGATAGCAATAAATCGGTCAAGCACCTAATAGTGCCTTAGGATCCTAAAGTAGGACATCTCTTAAAATAATTCTTAGGTGGAGCCTAAGGGGCATAAACAAGGATTGATTTTAAAAAAAATATCCTTGGTCGTTGTTGTCCCCATGTTAAACTGAAAACATATTATATATATGAAATGACAGCAACACAATTTTTTATTAATATGCTTAGTTATTATGTTCTAATTAATTTTTATTATCAAATGACAATTATTCATTCATTGGATGGGAAATAGTAATGTTAAAGCATGATGTTGATTAAGAAAATTCTACCATAATATCTGCAATCTCAAAGCTACACACGGTATAACATGTCATTTCACATTAGCTAGGTCAGTTAGTTACTTAGCCAACTCATCAAAAGTTTGTTACAATTTTGGTTTTTAGTATGCTAACTACTAGTATATAAGCTTAGCTTGTAAGGTCTTTCTCTTTAACTTTATAATTCTCCATTTTCAATCAGTAAAGAAGCTTTACAGCTTGTTTTCATTCCTAAAGATTTTATATGGTATCAGAGTGCTAGGATGTCATAGAAGAATACAAACAAATTTCAGCATTTGCAGTCTGGTAATGAAAGAGATGAAGAAAGTTTTGAAGATAGTTCTGAAGAAATTATTCACAAAATTATCACCATCAGAGTTAAGATAATTTTAGTTTAGATCTGGTTAATACATTGTTAACTGGAAGCAATTTCTTACCATGGAGAAAGTAGTAAGAATAGCCTTAATAGCCATAGAAAATCTGCATTTGATTATTTAAGATGACCTAAAACTAGAAGATAAGGATTATGTGGAGTACATAAGATGGGAAAAGAATGATTGGCTTGTTTCCTCACCGATCTTGAACTCAATTTTGAAATAATTGAGTGAAGATTTCTCTTATGTTGATTTCACAATAGATTTATGGAAAGATTTAGATAAGATATTCAGAGAAAGAAATGGACCTCTTTTCTATCACATCAAAAGAAACATAAGTCTGTGAACACATGGAGATCTCACAATAATATAGTATTACACAAGGATGATAACTTTGTGGAGTTAGTTTAATCAAATAAGGGTTGATCCTACTTGTATCCATAGATGTACTTGGAATGCATTCAAAAGAATTAAAAATTTGAAGGAAGAAAAAAAGCTTGTACAATTCCTTATGGAATTGCATAAGATATAAATTTGCTTATGGAATTATTTCCTACTTTGAATAAAGAATATTTAATGAAAGCTAGAGTTGAGAAATAGAGAAAAGTGTTGGTTGATAATTCTATTGGAATTGTTAACTATTCAAGAATGAACAATAACAGTAAAGGAAGATTCAAGATCCAAGGCTTAAAAGATCTAATGACAGGTTTCAAAGTGATAAATTTCAAAGGTATATTGAAGGAGAAAGGCCTTGTAGCAATTGTAATAATCCATAACACTCGAAAGAATCTTGCTTCAAGTTGATTAGATATTCTGACTGGTACATGGATCTAAAGAAGAAACATAGATAGTATCAAACACATAATGTTATGGATTAGGCAGGGAAAGAAAGTTTAGATGAGGAAGAAGAATAAGTCAAAATTGTGGGTAGAAAGAAGATATAGAGTAGGAAAATTGCGGTAATAGGGACAAAGACAAGTTTGTTATGCATCCACCTTTTAACAGTGTGGATTATTCTACATTTGTAGGTGCTGCAAGGTTCCTTGCTTGTTTTGTAGAATTGAAGGAATCACAGGAAGAATTCTATACAGGTAAAAGATATTTTCATTCTTTAACCAATAAGAGATCTAATAGTTGTGAATGGATAATTGATAATGGAGCTTCGACTCATATGTCTTCAAATTCTAGAATTTTTCTAAGAAAATTTATAGTTTTCAAAAGAAAGTTTTAGTATTGCCTGATGGATTATTCTAGTATGCGAAATTCATAGGAGAAATGAAATTAAAAGAAGGTTTAGTGTTGCATAATGTCTTAAATCTACCACATTGCAAGTACAAATTGTTGTCTTCTAGTGCTTCATTGAGAGAAGAGAACACTATGGTAAATCTCAGTGTTAATTGATGTTATTATAAAATAAAGGCATGGAGAATATTGTTACTATTGGATGGTTTTGGTCCTGTATTTCTTATATAATCAGTCAAAGAAAGATTCTTTTAAACCTTTTTCAAATTTTAACTCAAAGAAAGATACACACACACACACACATACACACACACACACACACACACACACACACAATTGTGAATAGTATGTTGAGTCAAAATGTGCTGAGTAAACTAAGAAACTCAATTTACCATAGTCTATGTTGAGTGAAATCTATTACTCAACTGAGTGAATAACAGAGAAAGAAAACAAATATAATATGAATGTTGAGTAATTGTGATATTGAGTAGATAAAGAGATACAATTTATAAATCAAACACATAGATTATATGTTAGTTTGGTCACTGCCTAGTCTAGTACCCAGGTACTCTGCCTGAGCTTTGATCTAGTAATGATTTACTCCTTTAGTTAAGTGAAGAAGCCTTCATGAGAGATTCTAATTACAGAGAGCACCCTTCAATCTATAATCTAATCCCACTAAGTTGAATACCCTCTTCAACCTAAATTCCTCAATATATATCTTGAAAGATGAAGAACTGAAAAAAACATGTTATAGACTTTTATTTCTCCTTAAAGTAAATAATCTTAGCTAAAGATTCTCAGTTTCTAGTAACTCTCTCATTTGTCAAAAAGCTAAGTTGAATTGGAATGCTTCTTAATAAAATAGAATTTCGAATGTTGAGTAAATTTGACAAAGATTTAAACTATTTAGAAGTTCAGGTGTATTCTCTTAGTTTGGAGCTGCTACTTCAATCTCCTTTTATAGAGTCACTTTAAAGTAGCCATTGCTACAAACTTGTAATGGATTCTTTATGTTGAAGTTCAAATCTTACTATTGCGGGCTTTTAATCTACCCTTGTCTAATAAAATCAAACCATTTACAAATAGGATTAATCCATTGATAGACAAACTAATTTAGGCTTGATCTTGGTCGGAATCTGTTAGAGAGAATGATGTGTTGTTCTGCTACGTGTCTTCTACCCATACACCTAAGAATTTGAGTTTACAGTTGCGTGCGACTTGATTTTATGCATGAAAATTTTTGTTCGTCAACCTTGGACTATAGCACTAATCCTTAGATAAGCCGTACTGCTACTTTTATCCCGATCATGAAATAATCCTCTTTGTCTTTTAAACAAATCAACATTTATTTCTGCAAAAGTAACTTAACAGAATATTCCTTAATGAGTTAAAGGGGAAACAACATTTTAAAGGCTAGCATTAAATTAAATTTTAACGAGTTTATAATTGATGTAAGTTAATTTCTTATGCTGAATATTTTAATTACTCTGCCCCATGCTAAGTAACTTTATACCTTACACATAATGAGTTATAATTTGAGCAAAGGTCAACACACTAAGTAATTATCCTTTGAATAAACTCTTGCTTGACAACTTAGATTCTACCCTCATTATTAAGTTGATTATACTGACCATTTTTACTTTATCAATTTCTGAAACTCAAGACATTGTGAAGTATAATTAAGCAGGGAACAACAATCTGTCCGATTTTAGAAATGATGATAAAATATAAAGTAGCATTAATTAAATCGGTAAGAATATAAAATACTCATATACCTTATACGCAAGACTCCCCTATACTGAGTGAAATCTTCTTGTATTTATTCTAATCAAACTCCCCCACACTAAGTGAACTTGTCTTTATCTTGATCAAACTTCTTCTTTAACTTCTTTGTTCCTGCACAAGTTAGTATGATAACAAGAATACAGTGGAATTTATAAAAAGACCTTAACTTGTAGAAAATATATTTATTTATTTATTTAAAAACTTAGTAAATGCATGAAAGGTTCTATACTAAGTTTTACAAAGAAAATGAAACTATTAAATTAATTTTGATGAGTCAACTAATTCTTGAACTTGGCTGGGTTCTTCTCTAGCTCTTCGTCTTCTTACTTCATCCTTATCAACTCTTTCACTTTTATCCTCATGGACCATGGCTTCGTTTGTTTACAATCAATTTCAGGAAGATAGTTCAGGTTATTCTTTTTAGACTTAGTCACCGCTACTTTATTTCCTCCCCCTTTATCATCAATCCCGCTACCATTTCTTCAAGTCCATAATCTAAGCTAAGTAGTAGTAAAATCGTCAATCCTACTATAAACAAAGGGCCCCAGCTCCTTAAATGTTTCGAAGCTTAGATATGATAGATGCTCATAATAATTTATTTTTTCAAGGCATACTAAGAGCATGTTCAATCATTATCCTCATTTTCAATTCCCCAAACTTCATTTTGAAGGATCTACAGTGTTTTTACTCTAATCATCTTCCCCATTTTCCATTCCTCATTTCAGATTCTCATAAAGTAATATTATTTTATTATTATATTAATTTCTTTACATCAAATATATTCCTAATAACCAAAAAGTATCAAACAAAATTAAACTAAAACAAAACTACAAATATAAATTAATATAATAATCATTCCCCATTTTGGGGTTCCTCATATATGGGGAACCCCATTTTGGGGATATACCATATGAGGAATGGTTTGACTGGACCATTCCCCATATTTATTCTATAATTTGGAGAAATCTCCAAAAAGGGGAATAATTGGACTTGCCAAAAGTGACTACGAGTAATAGTCCTAATTATAATGTAGGCCTTGGAAGCATACTGCTGGAAAGTCCTCAGCAAACCAATAAAGTGTCCTTAGAATCAATAAAGACTCAATCTCTATGATTCAAGTAGCCAATGAGTTGATAGTTTGAGAAAAAAATGTTAAGTCTTTTGCATTCTTAAGCCAGTTTCCATCAAACGATCTAATAAGTCTTTAACATGATTAAACTTCCCATGAATGGTCATGTTATTAACTTGATCTTTGTCATGATTAATTATCTCCCATTGATCTGTAACTTTCACATTTATGTTAAAAATGCCTTTTGAGAGTCACCCACTATCTTTGTAGTATTAGCATTAATGGAGGAGAAAATGGTGTCTAACTTCTTTTCCATTACACCTTGGATTGAAGGTTTCTCAATGAAAGTGACCACCTTATTTACATTGTCACTGAATGAGGTATAGTTCTTGATAAGATTCTTAAGAGAGCTGGCAATAGACTTGAATAATTTAGTATGGCCATAAACTTTCTTATTAATCTCTTCAAGATTCTTGTTAATACTCCTCTTGATCTTAACTTGCTCTTCCCCAAGAATGAAGTAGCTTGAAGGTTCAGAGTTGCATTCATGTCGCTGACCTCAAGATTAGTAGTATCAAAACTAGGCTTCAACTTTACTAACACAACATTAGCTACAAATTCAGAAGAAGAAAGATCAATAGTCTTTCTTAATAGTTCTGCCACAGATTCCATGAGCCCCAACTTGAATAATAGCAATCTTATTAGTTGTGCTCCTTGTGCTCTCCTTAGCTAGATGGTTTCTCAATACCAATATACTGCCTATTATCTTAGCGAATTCCTCATAATTATAGTTTGTCATCAAGAATGGATGTTAATTCTTCAAAAGGATACATGATATAACTAAGCTTATTTTCTTTCTTTTCATCTAACTCATCCAACAAAAGGACCTTTATTAGAATAACATCCTACTGAGTAGAAGATTCAAGCTTAGGACACCTCTTCCTATCTACTTCCCGTAGAGTCTATAAAAAGGCATTATCTTCTTGACGAAACCATAACCTATCCTTCACATACCTTAGCTTCTATATCATATGTAAAGGGACATTCTCCAAAAAGTTTCTTTTTATGCTAAGTAGATGACTCAATAGGTTGAATCCTCTAAGTAGAAAAATCTTAGGAATTGGCATAGGATCAAATGGATTAAGGGTTGTGATTTTAGGTGAAGGGTCATGGGGAGTTATTGTGTTTCTTTTTTGTGAGGATGGTGGAGAAGTGGTTTTGTTTTCTAAGGAGAAGGTGGAAGAGTTAGAGTTTTTACAGGTGAAGGTATGGGAGAAGGCTTAGGTGATAAAGAAGATATAGTTTTTGGTTTTGATGGAAAAGGGAAAAGTTTTGGTGTAGGGTTTTTGAGAGGAGATGGGTTAGACTTGGATGGAGTGGTTTATGCTTTGTAAATCTAAAATGGCGTTTACCTCAGCACAGATGGGTGAAGGTGGAGAAAAAGTTGTTTTTTTATCCTGGATATCTACATTAACTTTTAATAACTTAGCATCTTAAGCTCCATATTGCTTAGTATGATCAAATACTTCCCCAACCTCTTCAATTGGTTTCTCAACTACTACTACAATCCCTATTGTAGCTTTCTCAATAGCAGACTTAACTTGCTTCTTTATTCCCCTTACTTTTACAATGGGAACCTCCTTAACTGCATTTCAAGATCAAAAGCCTTATCCTTTACTAACTTTATTTCTCATCATCCTTTGGTGCCTTCTCTTCCGTAGCTCAGTAGCCTGACCTTTTACCTTCTCAATAGCTTCAACACCCTTCAACTTTTACACTCTCTAAGCCTCTGAAATATTCATTGCTTCATCTTCATTGAGGTTTTGAATTTTACCTCCTCTCTTCTTCATAATCATCTTCTTATGTGACTTTGATTTCTTACCTTGAGGCTCTTCCACAATAGTTGCACTAGGCACAACCTTCTATCCCTCTTCAACCTAATGAAATTTTCAATTGAAATTTCATCACTACTTTTCAGCTTTTCCTTCATACTCCTTTTTAAAATATTCAGAGAGATCCTGATCTTCCTCAATTGGTAGGATATCTTCTAGGATTTCTACACATCAGGCCTTCACTTTCCTCATCTCACCTTCCTTCAACTTAGCATACTTAGCCATATAAATTTTGTTATTAAGGGCCTTAAAATGCTCAAATGTATACTGAGTGAAACGTTTTGATTTATCTCCCTTTAACTCAATTTTTAAATTCATTCATAGTGTAGAGGCAATCCTGGTAAGAACCCATAGTGTAAACTTAGTCATTTTCAACATGTGGTGCAGGGTTAACACTAGTAGTGAGCTTCTTACCTTCATCTCCATTATTCCTTAGTTTTGTTCCCTTGAGTGGTAAACATCGAATGCTTCTTATTAGTTTGGTTGAGATAAACATTTTCTTATCATGAATGTGTGTGATAAGAATATCAATATGTATTCAATGGATTGGAAACCACCATATAAATATCTCATTGCGGCTTCAAACAAAACTTTAGGAAGTTCAAGAAACTCCCTCTAATTTTGCTACTTTATCATTTTGATGAAAATCTCATCCCTTATCAAGTTTGCAATATCTATAAATACTTGGGTTGTAAGAGTTCTTATTTGGAAGCCCATCCAACTGGGATACACATTGTTCCTTCAATAATCTCAATCCTATCATATCTTTCTGCATTATAATTAATAACATTCTTGAATATTGAAGCATTAAGGGTATAGGAACCATACTCATTTTGTTGCATAATGTTGGATGATGATGAACTCACCATTAGGTTAAGAAAATCTGAAACTTGGAGAAATTTAGGGATTTTCAGAGAAAACAATTTATATTTTATGAAAGAGTCAACATATCTTTTCTCCAACTTCTTCTTTAATAGGCTTCTTTATCTAGTAATAATTCTAATGAAATGTGTAGCACTTATAGGTAAAGATTTTGGCTAAATACATAGAGATATAACACCGCTTTTACCACGTTAATAACAATTTTATTTTAATTTGAATTTAAAATTTCGATTTAAAGACAAGGGTTATGACGTAATAAATTACAGTTAAATAAAGCACAAAGTTAATACTTGTTACCTCTACTTTCATTTACTATGGTTAACTTAAGAGATCAGCATGAAATTACTTAGTTTCGTTGATTCTTCATCAAATTGGGTTAGACAAGCCAATTATCTCTCTTAGAGTTTTGAAATACTCCTTGGCTAAAGGTTTTGTGAAAATGCCAGTACATTTTTCCTTAGAATGAATATAATCCAATTTGACATCCCCCCTTAGCACATGATCCCTTAAAAAGTGATGTCTTATATTGACATGCTTCATCCTATCATGTTGAATTGAATTTTTGATATGTCTATGTCACTCTTATTATCACACATGAATTCAAGGCATTTAGACTTTATACTATAATCTTCCAATTGATGCTTAATCCATAACCGTTGTACTACACAACTTCTTGCTACCATGTATTCTGCTTTTGCAATGCTAAGTGTAGCATAAGTTTGCTTCTTTCTATACCATAAAAATAGAAATTTTCCAAAGAAATTACATCCACCAATGGTTCTTTTCCTATTAATTTTTCCCTTCCATAGTCGACATCTATGTATCCCCTAAGAGTTAAATATGAGCTATTTGGTTACCACAAACCATGCATCAATAGATATTTAGAAATACAGGACAATTTTCTTAACAGTTGTTAATTGATATTTTATGGGGTCAACTTGATAATGAGCACAATAATATGTAAAGTATTGAATGTCAGGCCTACTAGAAATTAAGTAAAGTAGACAACCAATAATACCTTTGTAGCACTAACCTTCTATAGGCATACCAACTTCATCCTTACTCAATATAGTATTTGTAGCCATTGGAGTTTCAATTGGCTTACATGTTAAACTTCTTTAGGATATCCCTGGCATATTTTGATTAGCTGATGAAAATTCCATCATCGCTTTGCTTGATTTGCAGATAAAGGAAGAAATTCAATTCTCCCATCATTGACATTTCAAAATCGTTCTTCATTTTTTACTGAACTATTTGTAATGTCGTTCATCAATTACCCCAAAAAATGATATCATCAACATAGATTTGGACTAGCAATCTATCATTCTTCTTGCATTTGATAGATAGAGTCGTATTTGCCTTTCTTCTAACATAGCCTTTGTTGAGCAAAATCTTAATCAATTTTCATACCAAGCACGAGGTGATTACTTCAATCCATAGAGCTCCTTCTTCAGCTTGTATACACACACTAGATGCTTTGAATCTTCAAATCTATGAGGTTGATGCACATACACTTCTTCTTGAATGAATCCATTCAGGATAACACTTTTTACATCCATTTGAAACAATTTGATGTTTATAGGAGATGTAAAAGCATAGAGAATCTTGATTGCTTCAAGTTTTGTGATAAGAGCATAGGTTTCATCATAATCGAATCCTTCTTTAGCTTGATTAATGAGTTTGGCTTTGTTTCTAATAACATTGCCATCTTAATCAAGCTTGTTTTTGAAAACACATTTGGTTACAATGATTGATTTGCCTTTGGTTTAGGTACTATATCACATAATCATTTCTCTTGAATTAATCTAGCTATTCCTATATTGTAATTATCCAATAGTCATCAAATATAACATCTTCAAACTTCTAGGGTTTAATAAAAGATATGAAAGGTTGGATCACTTATTATTCTATTGATTTGGCCTCTCCTCATAATTGGAATATGAACATCATCAACAATTCAATCAATTGGGTGATTGCAATGAGTTCTTATCTCTCTTGGAATAATTAGATTTGCAACTTAACTCTCCATATTGGTTGTTGTTTTTTTATTTTTATCAACATTGTTCAATTCATTGAAAGATCTTCCTCAACTTTAACTTCCTTAGTATTATGCTATTGTGTTGAGTTGGGTAGCACAAAGAGTGGCATGCTTAGTTGGTTTGCTTCTTCATTAGCATGTTATACATGCATAGACTCTTTTGATAGGTTAATTCTTGTTGGATTCTAAGCTATGAATTTAAGTTTTGAAGGTTCTAAGTTCAGAAGCACAGATGATTCAGAACTGTCAAGGTATCTCAGAAGACATAAAGAAACTTAGAAGATCTTATATGTCTCAGAAGCCTTTAGCAGAAGTTCAAGACCTCAGAAGACTAGTAAAGACCAAGGTTCATTATAACCCCTCTGAAGATGCAAAAAGGGTAACTTAGTCTTTTGGTGCTAAAAGTCAGGAGAGATGACCTTGAATTAAATGTCGTTGCGCGCTTTAGTACCTTAGTCTGAATAAGGACAAAAGTAGTTATGAAATCAGGAACAAAGATATTCTAGAAAGTGCATACTCAGTCAACCGTACAAATGTGGGTCCCAAATAATTCTTGACAGTTGTGGGATGAATCGAATTTGGGTGTGGCTCTCAAATGGATTCTTAATGAAAACTTGGATGTGAGACAATGGGAAGTTTTTCAATATCAGTCCAAGATTAACGGAACATTCTCTCCCTCTATAAAAAGATGATTTTCACCGTTGAAGAAGGTTGCCGAAATAATTGAAATTAAAAGAGTGAAATCAAGCTTCAAAACCTCACTACAATCTTCTTTGTAATCAAACACAACAAACTTCTCATTTTTATTACATGTTTGTAAAAGAGATAACTGAAACAAAGTTTAGAATCTCAAACTCTTTTTTCAAAATACTTTTTGTAATACACTAGCTGAGGGTAAGTTAGTGTGAGGGAGCTTAGAAATCTTTCGAGAAAGGTACTCAAGAAGATAAGAAGCTCAGAGCCATAGATATAGTAGGAGGGAACTTCTGTATTGGTATAGCTCACTGAAGCATAGGCTGTTGGAGGATACTTCAGTCAAAGCTTTGTAAAGGGTTTTCTCTTCATCAGAAGAAGAGATCTTAGTGGATTAAATCTTGGACAGAAGTTTCTAAGGACTAGATTAAGCAAAGGCTGAACCAGGATAAAATCTCTGTTTGCAATTTTCTATACTCTGCTTTATCTTTGTGTTCATTTTATATCTCATTTGAATCACTAAAAGCCTTAAAAAGGGAATTCTTAATAAAACACTTTTACTCAAAAGTATTTTCAGAAGCTGAGCTTAGCTATCTTCTAAAACAGAATTTGAACTCGAAAAGGAGCCATTCGCCCCCCTCTGACATGTTTTACACCATACTGTGTCTAACAATTGGTATAAAAGCTCAACTCACTTAAAAAGATTTAACATATCTTGAGTAAATGATAATTATGGGTCAAAATAGCGTAAAACATCTCCCTTGAAACATGACTATACAGATACTCCTCGAAGGGCTATCTATGTCTAGAGCTCCGTTCTTTGGACAGAATTATACATTTTGGAAGAACAGAATGAAGAACTTCATACAATCTCAGGACATGTATGTCTGGCTTGCTATAGCCAATGGACTTTACATTCCTTCAATTACTGTAGAAGGAGTTACTTCTCCAAAACCTAAAAGTGATTATAATGATGTTGATATGAAGAAACTGTAGAGTAATGCAACAGTTATTAATTTTCTCCATTTTTCTTTAAATGCTGCAGAATATAACAAAATTTCAGGTTGTGAAAGAGCCAGAGAAATCTAGAAGAAACTCGAAGTGACCTATGAAGGAATAGATAATGTCAGGGAATCTAAGATCAACCAAAACCATCACCTCTATGAGCTGTTCGAAATGGAAGAGAATGGATCCATTTCAAACATGAATGCAAGATTCATGAACATCATCAATGAGCTCAAAAGATTGGGAAAGAACTTCTCAAAGGAAGAAAGAGTGAAGAAAATCTTCAGGAGTCTAACCGAGAAATGGCAGGCTAAGAAGATCGCAGTAGAAGAGGCTCAAGACCTCACCACCTACAAGTATGACAAATTTATTGGGTCTTTGATTACTCATGAAATCTCTATGCAAAACTTTTAGAAGAAAGACAAAGCTAAGGTAGAGGGAAAGCAAGTTATCATTCTCAAGGCAAAGTCGTAGATGATAGTTCCTCTAAAGATGATGAGCAAATGGCCATGCTCGCCAGAAAATTCATGAAGAAAAACTCAAGGACACCTCATGGGTTTCAAAAAAAGGAAAGTTTTTCTCAGAAGCCAGACTTCTAGAAGAAGAACTTCTCAAAGAGCAAGTTCAGAGGATATGAAGAGAAGCTCAGAGAATATAACCAGAAGACCATCACCTACTTTGAATGCCATCAAGAAGGACACATCAAATCAAGCTACCCCAAGCTTAGAAAAGAGAAGGGAAAGAAGGCTATGGTGGTAACTTGGAGCAACAGTGATAATGAGAGCTCTTCAGAATCATCCAAGAATGAAGAGGAAGTTATGTAAATATTTTTCATGGCTGCTAATGATATGAGACCTATAGTTGAATCATGGAACAACAGCATAGAAAGAGTCTCATCTGCAAATCAAAAATCATATCACAATGATGAGGTAAGTCTTATATCCATAGAAGGTCAACAAATCTAGTATGTAGACAGTGGATGCTCAGGATATATATGACTAGGGGATGAAAGCTCATTCATCTCATTAAAACATAAAAGATATAAGAATGTATGCTTTGGAGACAACAAAAAAGGAAAGATCATTGGTAAAGGAATCATTGGGTCTGAAATCAAAATAGAAGAAGTCTCTTTAGTAGATAGAATAAAGTTCAACCTTCTCAGTGTTACACACCTATGTGATTAAGGAAGAAAAGTCATCTTTGACTTAGAAGGATGCTCCATCATTGACTGTAAGACTAATCAAACTCTTCTCTATGCTCCCAGAGTCCATAATGTGTTTCTAATTAATTTAAATGATAAATCTAAGAAAGATATATGCTTAATGTCCAAAGAAGAAGAGTCATGGCTATGGCACAGAAGATTGGGATATGTAAATATGAATCTTCTCACCAAATTAGCCAAACAAAAACTTATTGAGGGATTGCCAAGCTTAAACTTTGAAAAAGATCATTTATGCAATGCTTGTCAATATGGAAAATAGTTCAAAAAGAGCTTTATATTAAAATCTAAATTTTCCACAAAAGAGTCTTAGAACTAGTTCATATTGATCTCTTTGGCCCTGTTCAGCTAGTGAGCATGGGTAGACACAAATATACCATGGTAATAGTGGATGACTATTCAAGGTATACATGGGTTATCTTGCTCAATAGTAAGGATGAAGCCTATGAAGGGTTCTCCAGGCTGTGCAATAGAATAGAAGTTGAACAAAATGTCCTTCTCTCTAAAAAATGGAGTGATCATGGCAGAGAATTCGAAAATAAGCTATTTGTTGGATTCTATGATGCCAGAGGCATTGAGCGTAACTTTTCTACTCCTCACATTCCCCAATAAAATGGGGTTGTTGAGAGAAAGAGCAGAACTATAATTGAAATGGCTCATACTCAGTGATAATAACTTACCAAAATATTTTTGGGTAGAGGCAATAAATACTAAATGTTATATCCTAAACAGAGTCAATGTCCAGTTAGTAAATGATAAAACTCCTTATGAGATTTGGAGAGGTAGAAAGCCAAAGATTGGCTATTTTAAAGCTTTTCATTGCAAATGTTTTGTGCTTAAAAATAAAGAACAACTAGGAAAATTTGATCCTAAATCTGATGAGGCAATATTTCTTGGCTACTCAACATATAGCAAAGCATATAGAGTTTTTATCAAGAGAACAACATCGTTAGAAGAGTCAGTACATGTAGATTTTGATGAATCTAACCATGCAAGCAGAAGAAATGGGTCAGAGGAAGATGGAGAATTATTCTCACATAAACCATCCTTTGAACCAAAATAAGGAGAACCCTCAACAAAGGATGAACCATCTAAGATCAAGTTCTCAATTCAAGAAAATGATGAGCAAGCTCCAGAAGTAAAAAGAAGATCATATTCATCATGATCTACCCAAGGAAACAAGGACTAAGAAGGATCATCCAAAAAGATTAATTCTTGATGCAACTCAGAATATTAGTCTCACTAGAGGTCAACTTAGCAGAATGATAAGTCATCCAGCATTTGTCTCAATTATGGAGATAAAGAAGTTTGAAGATGTAGAACATTATGAAAGTTGGATGATGGCCAAGCAAGAAGAACTTGACCAATTCACCAGAAATGATATCTGGGACTTAGTTCCATCTCCAAAGAACAAATCTATCATTGGTACCAAGTGGGTCTTCAGAAATAAACTTAATGAAGAAGGAATGTAGTAAGGCATAAGGTAAGACTTGTCGCTCAAGGATATAATCAGCAAGAAGGAATTGACTATGATGAAACATTTGCCCTAGTAACTCGACCTGAAGCCATAAGCATCCTCTGTGCATTCACTTTATATGGGATTCAAACTGTATCAGATGGATGTTAAGAGTTCCTTCCTAAATGGTATTATTTTCAAAGAAGTATATGTTAAGTAAACCCCAGGATTTAAAGATTCAAAGTATCCTTGTCATGTTTATAAATTTAAGAAAGCCTTATATGGTCTGAAGTAGGCCCCCAGAACCTGGTATGAGAGACTAACAAGCTTTCTCATTGCCAAAGGATACATCAGAGGCAAGACTAACACAACATTATTCATCAGAAGAAGAAATAAGGCTATTCTCCTTGTACAGATATATGTTGATGACATCATCTTTGGAGCTACTGATGAAAAGCTATGCAAAGATTTTAGCTCCTTAATGAAGAATGAATTTGAGATGTCAATGATGAGAGAATTGACCTTCTTTTGGCCTTCAGATCAAGCAAAGTTCAAATGGCATATTCATCAATCAATCTGAATATACCAAGGAGATTCTAAAGAAATTCGGTATTGAAGATAGAAAAGAAATGTCAACTCCAGTGGCTTCAAACACCATCCTAAGCAAAGACACAGAAGGAAAGAAGGTTTATCAGAAGCTATTCGGAGGATGATTTGATCTCTTTTATATCTCACAACTAGCAGATCTGACATTCATTATGCTGTATGCTACTATGCAAGATATCAAAGTGATCCAAGGGAATCATATCTGAGTGTTGTGAAAAGGATTCTGAGATATCTACTTAGAACCATAGAAGCCGGGTTATGGTATCTAAATAATGGGGATTTCTCTCTTACAGGATTCACAGATGCTAACTATGGAAGAGATCAACTGGAAAGAAAAAGCACTACTAGTGGATGTTATTTTCTTAGCAACTATATTATCCCTTGTTATAGCAAGAAGCAAACCTTAGTAGCGCTATCTACTACAGAAGCTGCATACATGGTAGCAGGTAGCTATGTTGCTCAAGTTCTATGGATTAAGCAGTGGTTAGAAGATTATAGAATCAAATCTGAATGCATTGAGATACTCTGCAACAACAAGAGGGAAATTGATCTATCAAAGAATCCTATTCAACATAGTAGAATGAAGTACATCAACATCAAACATCACTTTATAAGAGATCATATTCTTAAGAGAGACGTGAAGTTAGTATACATCTCCACTGAAGATTAAAGGGCTAACATCTTCACAAAACCTCTCAGCAAAGATCAATTCGCTTTTCTCAAAAGAGAGATTGGTATGAGTAATCCAGTATGAACATCACTTAGGAGATGGTATAATCCCCAGAAGAAAAACATGCTTCAGATGGTTACTTAGAAGACAAGTATGCCTCAGATGGAGTAAAGTATCTTCTGAAGTCTAGCGGTGAGTAATACCTTAGAGGAAATAACCCGTGAAGCTCTCCTAATTTCAAAATTCAAAAACCCAAATCCCAAGTCTGATTTTTAGGTTAAAAATGTTTGCATTCTATCATCAGTTACGTTTTTAATGGTTTGTCATAAATTAGACAATAAATGCTAAAATCGTCAAGTTTTATTCCTAGCTTATTACCATTCTATCCCTTAGAACTTTTTGTATAAATAAGTAATTATTGTTCATCATTAAATCACTTTAATAAAAATCCCCAAATTCTTTAAGCTTTCTAAGAATTTCTCTCTCGCTAAAACGTAACTCTTTTGCTAAAAAATTCTCCAAAACCCTAATCCTTCTTAGTTGTATTATATCAAATCTCAAATCCAATGGCACCTAAGAGATCAAGATCCTCCAAAAACAACTCTAAAGAATAAGTCATTATCCAAATCCCTCAAAAGACTTTTGTTCATGTTCTATATAAGTCAAATCCCACTACCATCATCCGCCAATGATTTTTGGGAGATAATGCCTTCTTACAGGCATCCCCATTCAAAGAAACAATCGAGTTCCATTAGCTAGGAACTCTGATCAGGCTGAAGGAGCTAACCTTTCCTACAATAGTTCTTGAATTCTACAAGAACTTGAGAAAGTGTACAATGAGAGACGAAGAGCTCAAGACTGTGGTTAAGGGGAAGGAGATCACCATTACCCCAGCTTTTCTAGCAAAGCTGTTAAACCTGAAGGATTAAGGGTTGGCTCTAAGAAGAGGTTGTGAGGAGTCAACTAGCTATGATAAGAAGGCATTTATGCTAGAAGGGTGGTTTAGAGAAAAGATCAACACCCATATGGATACTTCAAAAGATGAATTCCACAAATGCAGTATCAAGCTATGAACACTGCATTTCGGTTCACCTGGTGGAGAATGAGAAGGTCAATTAGCATGTAATCATTATGTAGCATATGCTTCACCATAAGTTCACACTTGGTGGTCTCATCAGTAGGATCATAGCATCCTTTGGGATTAATAGCTTAGATGAGGAAGCCTCTCTAGGTAGCGAGATTGTGAAGGAGATCATTGACAAGAAGTTGGATTATGAGATGAAATGAGATAGGGAGGAGGTGTTGAAGAAGGATATAACTAAGAAGTTGAGGGAGAAGGAGTTGAGAATGGCCAAGAAGGGCGAAGCTGCTAAAGGGGTTGAGGAAGACTCCCCAAAAAGTAAGAGGGAGCCTATGCTAAAATAGGAGGAAGTCCCCAAGGCTAAAAGAAGTAGAGTTGTCAGAAGTAAGGCAGTTACCGCTGAGGAAGTGATGAATCCTAAACCTACATCTGAAACCACTAATGGAAAGTCTAGAGGACCTGGTTTCTCAATGAATAAATATAAGTATGTTTCAAGTCCTCTAGAGCTGAATAGCTCAGAAGAAGATGAGGAGGATAGGAGACCAATAAACACTCTAACTAAAAGGAGAAGGGGCGAATTTGATCCCAATATGATCATTCCCAGTGATGAAGAGGAAGAAAAGGTTGAAGAGAAGGAAGAAAAGGTGGAGGAGAAAGAGGAGAAGGTAGAAGAAAAAGAAGAGAAGGAGGAGAAGGTAGAAGGAAGGAGGAAGAAGAGAGCCAAGACGTATGGTGAGACTATGGTCTTAAAAGATGACCCTGAGAAGGATGATATGATCAAGGCCATAAATCAAAACCTGGTTGAGGTATTCTCTACATCTACAACTAAGAAGGGAGACATCAAGATTGTAGTGGCTGAAGCTGAGAAGAAAGCCATGTCTGAAGGAAATAGAGTTCCTGCCCCGGAGGAGTATACAGATAAGATGAAGGAGAAAAGCACCTCTAATATAGAGGAGGATGATTCAAAAGAGGTAGATGGGAATGTCTTGGAAGGAATCTCAGTTGATTTTGATTTACCTCTTGGAGCTCTTCACTTGGCACCCGGTCCTGCTCCTCCTAAAGTGTCCAATCTAACTAATTTCTTATTGGAGAAGAAGCTAGAAGCAAAGCCTCAATCCCCTTCTCTAGATCAGCAGATGGCTGTCTTTGATCCATCTCATCTATTTATGGCCCCTCTTGATACCCCAATATATGAGCCAACAACTCCAAGGGATCTCCATCTCCGAACATTAAGGACCCTCTTGAAGTTACATCATCCATAGCTCAAGAGGTGGTCAGGTTCTGGAAGACAAGATTGAGGTGAAGGAAGAGTCCGAGGTTGAGAAGGAAGAGTGTGATGGGCACTCTCTGCTAAAAGAGAATGTGTCAGAGGAAGATCCATTCCTATCAGATCTTTAGATGGAGGAAGTGTAGAGGACTGTAGTGGTTAAATGGGGAGTCAAGCCATCAGAATTAGATCCTGCTGTAGAGTTTCTTAGCATGGCGCGCTCTGTTTTTGCTAAACATAATTTGAAGCCAGAGGATATAAAGACGGATGATGAAGAAGAAAAGGAGGAAGAGAAGAAGGATGAGGAGGTTCTACTAGAAGAAGTTCATGAGGAGGAAGATGATGAAATCAAGGTAGTGGAGGCAATCGAAGAAATTCAAGCTAAGTTCAAACCTACTCCCTACTAGCAATGATTCCCAGACCTCTAGAGTAGAGGATTGATGGAGATGAGTCCCTCAGTAGTAGAAGATGGCTGATGGGAGATCTTGCTGAGAGAAGTCAATCAACTTATGAAGTTCTAATAAACTCTCTCCATCATATGGGGAAAACTCTTGATGATCTCCTTACAATAGCCCTTTGCCTCAATAACTCTATGGTGGACATCAAATCAATTCTTTTCAACCACCAGCTTACTCAAAGCATCTCTCTTTTGACTGAACATGCTCAAATCATCATGGAGATAGCATCCAAGATTCCCCTCCCCTATCAAATTAGATATGATCGTATTCAACATCTTCAGCCTCGCATGGAGACAAGGCTTGCAAACTATGTTGACATAAGGGATGAGTTGACTGCTCTAAATGAGAAGCTAGAAATTGGTGAAAAGGGTCTTGAAATGATCCATGATGAAGTCAATATATGTAATTTTCACTCTAGGGACTGCCATTGAGAAGTGCCATACTAAATACTCCATAGAGATGAATGAGGAGATAAAGGAGCTAAGGATCAGAATGTGCTCTATTTATGGTATTAAGGGAAGATCCAAAATAGTCTTGAAGAGATGTCCAAATTAATGTCAAATTTTAAGGTAGAAACTCTCAAGGTTATTGAGGACTCTAAGAGAGAGATGAAGTCTGAAGTCATTTAGGCTGTTGACAGAACTACAACAAAAGCAACATCACCTTTGCTTAGAAGAATGAGGCCTCTGATGATATTGAGGATGAAATTACCAAAGTTTCTGCTAGACTGGCTAAGGTAATTGATGAAGTGAAGGACATAACGATTACAAGGGGATCCAGTACATTAAAGGATCTTTAGAAGAGCATTGATGCTTTAAGCACCTAAATCAATGGTCTATCTCTCCTTTTGCTCTTATGATAGTGAGATTGTTCCCTTCCTTCAGCATCTAACAAATGGACTCAACACTTAGTTAATCTAGAATAAGAAGGCTCTACAAGTAATTCTTGAAAGCATCTTTCCTTCTATCCCCAACAAAGCTACAAGGTTGATTCAGCAGGTTGTCCCTCCTCTTTAAGCAAATGCAAAGGCCATGCAAGAAGTTATTCAAATGTTTGCACTTGATGAGAAGAAGATAGTTGCTCAACTTATTGGCACTGAGTGGAGGGAGAAGGATAAGCACATCTTCAAGGAAATTTAGGAAAGGCGTATGGTTTCAGCATATACTTCTAGTGCCATGGAGATAGATTATCAAGAAGAGGAGAATGATGAGTTTAAGGCATTAAAAGAAAAGCAAAATTTGTAATTAGCCTAGCCCAATTTTGAAAATTGTACTTGTAAATCCTTTCTACATTAAATGAAATTTTATATCTCTATTATGAGTACAACATTATGTTGTACTCTCTTCTATTAAGTACTTAACAATCAAACTAAAATTAAAAAGAAGATTGATGCATCTTAAAACATAGTCTCAAATTATGAGGGAGCAAGCTAGTTCATCGCATGTGCTTCAGTTCAGTCAAAACCAACAAAATGAGGAAGATTGTTGGATTTTGAGCTATGCATTTAAGTTTTGAAGGTTCTAAGTTCAGAAGCACAGATGATTCAGAATTGCCAAGGTACCTCAGAAGATATAAAGAAACTCAGAAGATTTTATATGTCTCAGAACCCTTTAGCAGAAGTTCAATACCTCAGAAGACTATGAAAGAACAAGGTTCATTAGATCCCCTCTGAAGATGCCAAAAGGGTAACTTAGTCTTTTGGCGCTAGTAGTCACGAGAGTTAACCTTGTATTAAATGTTGCCGCTTACGTTTGTGCCTTAGTTTGAATAAGGATAAAAGTTTTTATGAAACTAGGAACAAAGACATTCCACAAAGCGCATACTAAATCAACCATACAAATGTGGGTCCCAAATAATTCCTAACAGTTACAGCACGGATCAAATTTTGGTGTGGCTCTCAAATGGATTCTTAGCGGAAACTTGGATAGGAGACAACGGGAAGTTTTTCAACATTAGTCCAAGATTAACGAAAACATTCTCTCCCTCTATAAAAGGATGATTTCTTCCATTGAAGAAGGTTGCCAAACAATTGAAATCAAAAGAGTGAAATCAAGCTTTAAAACCTCACTGCAATCTTCTTTGTAATTAAACACAGCGAACTTCTCATTTTTATTACTTGTCTGTAAAAAAGCTAATTGAAACAAAGTTTGAAAGCTTAAACTCTTTATTTCAAAATACTTTTTGTAATACACTAGCTAAGGGTAAGTTAGTGTGAGGGAGCTTCGAAATCTTTTGAGAAAGGTACTCAAGAAGATAAGAAGCTTGGAGCCTTAGATATAATAGGAGGGAACTTTTATATTGGTATAGCTTGCCAAAGCATAGGCTGTTCAAGGATACTTCAGTCAAAGCTTTATTTTGCTCTTCACCAGAAGAAGAGTTCTTAGTAGATTAAATCTTGGCCTGAAGTTTCCGAGGATTTGATTATGTAGAGGCTGAACCAGGATAAAATCTCTATTTGCAATTTTCTATACTCTACTTTATCTTTATGTTCATTTTATATCTCATTTGAATCACTAAAAGCCTTAAAAAAGGGATTCTGAATAAAACACTTTTACTTAAGCTTAGCTATCTTCTGAAACATAATTTGAACTCGAAAAGGAGTCATTCACCCCCTCTGACCTATTTTACACCCTACTTGGTCTAACAATTCTCTTGACATATATTGTCTATGCCCTACTATTTGTTGAGTAACCTAGAGAGATGCCTTCATTAGCCTTTGAATCAAACTTACCAAGTGTTTCCTTGGTAGTTAAGATAAAATAACTACAGCCAAATAATCCAAGATGATCAATCATAGGCTTACGCCCTTGCCAAAGCTCATAAGGATTTTTCTCTATTTGGGAAAATTAAATCCCGATTAAAAATATAACACTCAACTCATAATGATAAAAAATGATTCTTTTAAACTTTTTAAAATTTTAACTCAAAGATAGATATATGCATATATGAATGTTCTGTTGAGTTAAAACTGTGCTAAGTAAACTAGGAAACTCAGTTTACAAAAAACCTAAGTAAACTAGGAAAATTAGTTTACAAAATCCTATGTTGAGTAAAATCTTTTACTCAGTACACACACAATGCTAAAGTGAACGAAAGAGAGAGAAAGAATATTAAGTATAAATGTTGAAAAATTGCGATATTGAGTAAATAAAGAGATATAATTTAGAAATCAAACATAGAGACTTTATACTGGTTTAGCCAATGCCTAGTCTAGTCCCCAAGTACCATGCTTGAGTGTTAATCCATTAATGTTTAACTCCTTTAACTAGGCAATGAAGCCTTCACAATTGAGAGTAAAATTCAATCTATAACCCCACTGAGTTGAATACCTTCTTCAACCTAGATTCCCTAGTATATACCTTGAAAGATGAAGAACTGAAGAAAACTACTTATAGATTGTTGTTTCTCCTTACAATAAATAATCTTAGCTAAAGATTTTAAGATTATAGTAACTATCTCGTTTGTCAGAAAGTTGAATTGAATTTGAATGCTTCTTGGCAGAATAAAAATTCAAATGTTGTGTAAATTTGACAGAGATGTCAGCTCTTTAGCAATTTAGGTAAATTCATGAAGTTCAAAACTAGTTCTTCAATTTCTTTTCATAGAGTCGCCTTAAAGTAGCCATTGTTGCAAACTTGTACTAAAATTCTTTTCATTGAAGTTCAAATCTTCTATTATGGGGATCTGAATCTGCGTTTTATAGTAAAATCAATCCATTTACAAATAAAACTAATTCATTGAGAGATAAACCAATTTAGGCTTAATCTTGGTTGGAATTTGTTAAAGAGAGATGTGCACTGGTCTGCTACATGTCTTCTTCCCATACTCTTGAGAATCTGACATCTACAGTTACACGTGGTTTGATTTTA
Source organism: Euphorbia schlechtendalii (assembly GCA_949673415.1). Classification (NCBI taxonomy): domain Eukaryota; kingdom Viridiplantae; phylum Streptophyta; class Magnoliopsida; order Malpighiales; family Euphorbiaceae; genus Euphorbia; species Euphorbia schlechtendalii. The sequence goes on along the minus strand of CATIWQ010922824.1, from coordinate 7,814 downwards.
AGCATGACACTTTCATCCATTGACCTTGGACTATAACATTAATCCCTAGACAAGCCATAATGTTGCTTTTATCCCTATCGTGAAATAGTCTCTTCGTCTTTTGTACAAATTAACATTAATTTCTAAAAAAGTAACTTAAACAAAAGATTCCTTAATGGAACAAGTTGAAGGGTAAACAACATTTTAAAGTTTAGTAGTAAAATATATTTTTTAATGAGTAAGTTAAATTCTTATTATGAGTATTCCTCATAATGAGTAACTTTATACCTTATACATACCGAGTAATAATCTGAGCAAAGGTCAGCACACTAAGTAATTTTTCATTGATTTTACTCTTGCTTGACAACTTAGATTCTAACCTTAGTACCAAGTTGATTATACCAACCTATTTTACTTTATTAATTACCAAAATCAAAACAGTGTGAAGTATCATTATGTCGGGTTAAATAGATGGCAAGATGGATGCTTGTACAAGCTTGATGGAAGTTATTTTCATTCCAGAATAATATATCTTTGTTTTAGTGCAAATTGTAATAAAAGAGAGCTGAATATTTGGAATCTCAGACTAGGTCATATGTCAATTGATACTCTATTGTATATTCTTAACATAAAGATATCTCTTGTCCTTGTTCAAAACAAATAAGACTATAGTTTAATAAAAGAAATTTTTTTCACAAGTTGCTTTTGAGTTATTACATTTGGACTTATAGGGACCATGTAGAATTTCTTTAAAAGTGGAGCAAGATACTTCCTTACCATAGTTGATGATTTTTTTAGATGCAATTAGTTGATTTTATTAAAGTCAAAGGCACACATTGTAAAAGCAATGAAGATGTTCACAAACATGGTTTTTACTCAATTCAAATTATTGGTAAAAGAATTAGAACAAATAAAGGGAAGGATTTCATCAACAGAAAAAGTCAGAATGTTTTCCAGAAAGAGGAATAATGCATCAGAAAAGCTATATATACACACCCTATCAGAATGGGGTGGTGGACTAGAAACACAGATCATTGTTAAATGTTGCAAGAGCTTTAATTTTTCAAGTAAAATTTCCCTTTGATTTTTTTAGGAGAAGCTATTACTTTTATTGCTAACATCTTAGATGTAATGGCAACTAAAGTATTAAAGTGGAAGACATATATGAAAGGTTTTATAAAAGGAAACCAAACTATGACATGTTTTACATTTTTGGTTGCGTGGTATTCAACTCATATAATCTTCCACATAAAGGTAAATAAGATCACAAGGATTTTCCAAGCATCTTTATGCTCTTCTCACATGCCTAAAAGGGATATAAAATATGGAGTGAAGAATCTCAAAAGTTCATTATTTCAAGAGATGTAGTTCTTAGAGAGGATATTTTCCCTTTCTCAGAATAAATGCATAAAGAAAGTGAAGACATACTTCATCAATGTCCTATTGGTGAAGTAAAGTAAAACACAATAGTAGAGTTAGAATATCCAGAAGGATGGCCATTCAGGTGGAAAGATCATATCACTAACATATATGGAAGATTATCGTCAGATCATTGTTGGCTTTGGTTGAAACTAATAAATGGAAGGTTCATCAAGTGGACATAAACAATTCTTACCTACATGGAATTCTAGATGGAGATATACTTGATTCCACCTGAATGTTATGATAGAGCTGGCGATAAGCAGGTTTGCAGACTAACAAAATCCCTCTATAGCCTGAAATAGGAAAGGCATCAATGAAATAAAGAGTCATCAAATGCTCTTATTGCATATGGTTTTAGAAATTCAACTTTGATAATTGCTTGTACCTAAAAGGCACAACAAGACATCATGATTTTTTTTGGAAATCATCATCTATATTGATGATATACTTGTGTATGGAACTAGTGAGGAGGAAATTCAAGATTTAAAGAACCATTTACATAATTTTCACACAGTTAAAGATATGGGTTTGGTCAGTTTCTTCCTAGGAGTTGAGTAAGTCAGACAAATTAAGGCATACTTTTTTCACATGAAAATTTTATTTTGGCTATGATAAAAGATGCTAATTTGATAGAGCCAAGAACAGTAATGATACCTACTACAACATGGACATGATTTACACATAACCATTGAAGAATTGGATAATGAAAATGAATACATGATAGTTGTTAGGAGACTTTTGTATCTTTGTTTTACAAGAGCAGAGATATCATTCAAAACATAGTATTTATCACAATTTATGCAGGCTCTACAAGTCCAACATATGCATGTATAAAAATAATTGCTTAAATATCTCAAGGGTAGTCTCAGTTATGGTCTATTCTATCCCATAGAGTGCCAACAAACATTACAAGGTTTTTATAACTCAGAATGGGCCACTTGAAAATAAACTAGAAAGTCAATTACTAGTACCCGCATCCTCTTTAGATCATCACTAATTTTTTGGAAGTTAAAGAAGAAATCAATAGTTAGTAGATCCACCATAGAGGCAAAATATAGGAGCATATGTACTATATCATGTGAGTTAAAATGGCTCAGTTATTTGTTGAAGGATTTTGAAATAATAATGTCTTTACCTATTTCTTTACGTCGATCTTGTATAGCTTAAATAATCAGACAAAAGGGTTGGGGGTTGAATTTCCCTTAACGGTTTCTAGTTTGCTTTTTATGTTCTTTAAATTTAATTAACTAAGTTATGAGTTTCTTTAATATGATTAATAAATCAACAAGCAAGGTTTATATGAAATAACTCACAAACTGAGCTAAGTCTCAGTTTGGCAAACTTTGCTGAGTTAAAATAAACTCAGCAACGTTAACTAAAAACTTAATAAAAAGCACAGATTTGATAATGTGAGTGTTGAATGAAAATTATGTTGAGTAAGGTAAAGGGATGAGAGTTCGAAAAATCAATATTAAATTTATTCTAGTTTAGCCTCTCACCTACCTCTAGTCCCTGGATTCCTTCTTCGAGCTTTAATCCACAAATTCAAATCCTTTAACTAGGAGGTGAAGCCTTCATAGCGGTAGAGTTTCTAGCAAGTACCTTTTAAACTAACTATCACTCAAACAGTTTGAGTACATAACCTTCTCAAATTGTTATCACTTAGATAATTAAATAAAGATTATAAGAAAACAACTTATAAACAGTTTCTTTATTTAAAAATTATCTATAAATTTATTGATCTTCTTTTCTAAGCTAAGAAGAGAATAGAATTCTAGATGATATTCTTCACCTTCTGGGAATTTCTTTGTTTACTGGATTAGTTTGACACAGCTTTAACGCTTAGGGAATTCTAGGTGTATTCACCAAGTTTAAGCATTGCCTTCATTCTTCTATTTATAAGAGAATGCTGAGGTAGCAGTTGTTTAATTTTCAATTTCTCTTTTTGTTTAATGTAAACTTGTACTTCAACTCATTTAATTTTCAATTTCTCTTTTCGTTTAAGATTCATAATTCTTCCCCGTTAAATACAGATTTAAATCCATTGTGAGAGAGATTTTTAGCCGTTGATGTGCGAAATTAATCCATTAATCTACGAGATTAAACTGTTAAAATTTATTATCGTTAGCTATTGAACATCTCTTGTTTATACTTTGGTGATATTTGGCGTGAACTGCTACGTGGAATACTATGCTTGGCTAAGCTTTTCTAACATCATAGTGTAGCATGAATGGCTCTGGAACGTAGTGATAAAGTCAGTTGAAAATCTTAGACTTTCTGTAGAGAGACTAACAATTTCATACTAATAGCTTTTCTCATTTGGGACCACTTGAATATACCTTTTTTATTTCAACACCACATCATCTTATGGATCTGTAATGAATCAAACTAAGAAATATTATGTCCTTAAAAAGAGTAAAAAACATATAGTTTTATCGCACATAACTAAATAAATACTTAGAAAAAATATCGACTGGTGGAAGTTGAGATATCTCATTTCTCGCTATGCTGAGTAACTAACTCAGCAACATAAATCCAACATAATTTATCCTAAGTATAACTTAGTTAACATACAATTAAATTAAACTTTGCTAAACTCAATTAACTAGAATAAAGTGTTAAATACAATTGAATTATAGGTTACTTTCCTTAATGTTTAATTATCATAAAAAACCTTACCTCGCTGATTCCTAAGTAATCATTGAGTTGAGTTTAACAAACTCCTCATTATTTTATTGATGGAAAACATACAGTAGCAAGCAATATTTTAATAAGTAAGAAATGAAATAAAGTTAACTAGATTGAATACAAGACTCCCCCATGTTGAGTGACTTGTTTGAGACTTTTTTGAGCTCCCTCATACTTAAAAAATTCTTGTCTTGTTCCAAGTCTTCAATCATTCAGCATCCAAGGCTTGCTCTCTTTTTATCTTGAATAAGGTTAGAGCCAAAATATTGTAGTTATATATCACGTTAAAGAGGTATTAACTTGATGGATAAATAACTCATTATCTTTTATAGAAAAATTGAACAATATAAGTTTATTTGGACTTATAGTGAGCTATCTTATGAAATTCAAAAGATTACAATATACAATTATAAGTTATAATCTTATCTATGGTAGCAAGAATTGGAATTCAAAGATGGATTTATCTTTGTTGGAAGATCTGCTTGTCTTCTTCGTTATAGCTCATTAGGGTCAACCTTAGGTGGAGGGCTTCCCATAGGGCGCTTACCCTCCATCTTAGATTACTACTGCTATTTCTACTCTAGGGTCTTGGCTTGAGGTGGTTATTGTTTATTTGCTAGGAGTCTTTAAACTTCACTTAGAGCTTGCTTCTTTCTATCTCCCTTTGCCTTCGCATCTTGCATTATTTCTTCATAACCTTCATTAATGGCATTAATAGTAAGCTGGAAATTGGTCTAGGTAAAAATGACATTAGGATCAATCTTTGGATATAGCTCCTCTTTACCATCATCTATGTTACAACCTTGTGCTTCTAATTCCTCCATGAAGTGGACAACAAGGTGCTCACAACTTATTCCCTTGTTGCTCATTTACTAGTTGAGTTGATGAATTATCCTTAGTGAAATAAGCGAATCCTCATCCACTAGTTTCTCATCAAGAAACTCTAAGATTATGTTAATCTTGTGGTGCATTGTAGCATAAGCGATAGCAGTAGCCCTCAAAGCCCTTGAGTCCTCCGCATAGCTCCTCAAAAACTTAGCCAAGCTGTTGTTAATTGAGTTGATCTTAACATGTAGTGGTGGCTTTGTTGGGTAAATGATAACATCCTTAATCTCCCCCAAAGAGAGACTTCTAATCTTATTGAAGATTTCCTCTTTTACATCTTTGATAGACTAATCATTGTTGGGCTGATCTCTCAAAGCTTCTCTAACCTTCATCTCCACCACATGATCAATTGAATCTGGTAGATTTTACCGCTATTTCCGATTGAGGATCAATTTTTCTAATAGCGTTCATCATAATCTTCGCCAGATTGATGGTTGAGTTTATCCAATTCTCTAACCCTTTCTCTTGCTGGGTTATTAACTTAAATAGAACCTTCAATCCCAAAAGAGTGTCTTTCTTAGCTTATGTTGTTCTTTGCTAAAATTGAAGAATTGCTTGTTTTAATCATCTCCCAACATGATAAAATTTGCAAGTTCCTTCTTTATTTCCTCAAGATTGGCGATAACATTTTTATAATTGCATTACTAGTCACAACAACGATAGAAATGGTTGTGATTACCTTTGAAGATGCATTGTTGAGTCATGTAATCCAATTCGCACAGTGGGCATACTCTGTACCATGCTCCTTGTACTCTCTCTAGCCAAGTTAACCTTGATGGTGTGGATATCAACGCACAACTTCTCAAATTCTTCAAAATACAATGCATCTTAAGACAAGGCAAAGTTAAAAGTAGAATGTAATGGCTGCATAGTCTTGGGTTGTGCATCTGTCAATTTTACTAAGACAATAATCTTAGTATTAGTCGCATAAAGCTCAACATCGATCTTGGGAGAATCATAGAATTATCTAGCAACCTCCCTCCTTTTACCTCATTGCTACCTCATCCATTGGTTCAAAATTATTGATAATTTCTTCCATAGTGGGAGTTCCATTTTATGGTATAAAGTAGTTGGGATAATTTGTTCTACCACTACATGACCAGGCTAATTGGATTTCTCAGCTCTACGGTCCTATTGAATGAAGTTCTCAACATTAAGACTAGAATGAGAAAAGTTTCTTAGTATTAATCATGTGATCAATAAAGGACAGGGTTGTTTTAGTAGAAGGAGAAGGGTTAGAAGTGGAAGGTTGTGATTGACTTTGTGGAATGGGATTTGATGAAGGAGAAGATGTATTTACATTTGGTTTGGGTGAAGAAGGGTGATTTTCAGTGGAGAATATGTAAGTGTGGAAGAAAAGTGTAGGGGTGAAGTAAATGGAGAATTTACTGATGGTTGTGGCGGAGAATTGGGCTGTGATTGATCAATGACAAATTCTTGAGTGTGCTTTGGTAACTCAATGAACTGAGCTACTACAACTTTCTCAGTGCTTCCTTTTCCTCAGCAATTTCATTCATTGTTGGAACATTAGTGTATGCTTCCTTAGCAAGCATGGCCTCTTGCTCCTGCTGCATTAAGGGATTGAGATTTACCTCAACAATAATAACCTTGTTTGCTACATCCTCTTCAATCTCAACAGTCTTCATAATCTTATTGCTCCTCTTTTGTTTCTTGAGCTCAAATTTCCCAATATCTACTTCCTCCACAACAGTTTCCTCTTAAACCAATTGTTTCTTCTTTCCTCAACTTCTGCTACTTTTCCCTGCTTCTTAAAGGTGAACTTTTTAGGTGCCTTATTCCTTTTTATTGCTCGCTTCTTCTGCTGGACTATCCTTCCTACTTCTCTTGAGGGAAGGAATAACTTGGCCTATTAGGATTTTATCATCATCCTCTTCTACTAATGTCTTCTTCTTACCTCCCATCTACAATGGAGCCATTCCCAAAACATCTCAAACTCATCATCTCAGTATTCTTCTAGGATATCATCGAGAATGATGATCTTCCCATGCTCATTCTCTTCTTCCTCTTCCTCTCTCCCTCCTTCCTATAATAAGAGGTCTCCTTGTTTCCTTGAAGAACTATTAGACATGATGTATGCACTAGAGGCAATTAGGGTGATATATCTTAATTAGTTATAATGTACAAATGGTTTCAAATCTAATAATAATAATCAAGGCACCTTTGTTGCTTATCAATGTATTCTTTCTTATTTGTGTGTCTCGCTGATATTATATATGTATAGTATTATGTATATGTGCATTGATAAGATAAAGTCCGTGACTACTTCATAGTGTAAAAGTGCAAGGACATAGTTGGAGTGAGAACTGCACTTACGTGTTACTATGAATAGTCTAAATATCCCTAGTCATACTTTCATTAAGATTGGACATCAATGGAGAGGACAGACTAGCATGTGTAGGCTTACTCCTTGGATTAAATCCATGCAACCGATCTCACGAGCTGAAGGTGGTACCTTGAGATAACACATGAATGTATTCAAGTAATACATTGAAGACCGCTATAAGACAAACACTCAAAAATAACTATATCCATGTGTTGGTGTCATGTCTTATTACAGTAGCAGTACAAGTATTCAGACTTGAGATACCGGTTACCTTATGTAGGAGTTACTATACTTTGGGTCATACTTATTCATACCCTGGAGATCATGATGATATGGGTGATTACAAGTATAGTGATTGTGAGCACGGGATTTTGTACCAGCTCGCGCGTTCTATGATGACGGCTTTTCGGGAAATTTATCCTCGAATCACACGATTTTCGACCATCCGATGATCTTCATACGGGAATCCTCCTCGGACGTTTTTAAATTATATATA
>CATIWQ010922512.1:0-16982 GCA_949673415.1 Euphorbia schlechtendalii | reverse complement strand
AATGATTTCGAATTCAGAATATAGGATTTTTTTATATTTAATAGTTAGAGTATTGAATATTTTTTTTTATCTTTTTTATAGCTTTTCTTTATTCTTTATTATTGAATATTTTATATTTTAATTCTATTTTGAATTATTTTGAATTATATTCAATTTTAATTAACTATTTAATTAACTAATTAATATTTAATTAGTTATTATTTTAATTAAATTATATTCGATTGAATATAATAATTGAATATAATATTTAAATAGAATATATATTCCTAATTACCTATATTTTATAGAATCTATTTCTCCATTTATTTAATATATTTCTTTAAAATGTATTTATTTATATAGAATTTAGATAGAATTCGAATTTCGAATATATATTACCCTAATAAATTCTATCATAATATATTCGATAAGATTCTATAGTATTCCTTCTATACTCTATTATTCTATTCTCTACTGAAGCATCGTAAAGATCAATTAGCGCGATTTTTGGCCGATACAATAATAACTGCTTACTTATCTCATAAACTTATCTCATAATATGAATATGAGACATAAGTTAGGAATCAACTTATGTAACAGAATTGATCCCCTAAAGTATTGAGCAGCGGTGTAGTATCAAATCCCAAAGCTAGTAAGTCTTTCTTATGAGGGAAGGTCTTTTTCAAAGATTCTATATATAGATAAAACCGAGATAGTTACCTTTCAGAAAATTATAACGATAGTAAAGTGTCTACACTTTATTCTTCTGAAGGTGGGAGAAAAGATAAAATGTATTGTTTTTATTAATCAAAATGAAAGTTTGAAACTCATGGAATTAACCTTTTTTTGTTAACTTGAGAAAAAATGGGACACAAAAAGAATTGACTGCTGAGCCGTATGAGGTAGGAAACTCTCAAGTACGGTTCTAATGGAAGGAATTTGCTCGCCTATTCTGACCGAGGAGAACAGGCCATTTAGCAGGGAGATTCTGAAATTGCAGAGGCTTGGTTTGATCAAGCCGCGAAGTATTGGAAACAAGCCATAGCGCTTACTCCTAGAAATTATATTGAAGCACAGAATTGGTTGAAGACCACAAGGCATTTCGAATAAGAGAAGAGCGCTCTCCCCCCACCGTTCCGATCATGGAATAGATGAAATAAATCAAAAAATGGATTTTTGTTCAAGAAAGAAATCTTATTGGAACTGTCCATATCCAGTTCATCCTTCAGAACCATATCACGTCCCGGATTAGATGGATGAATTGAGATGGTATTTTGTAAATACGTGATTATCTTGAATATATTAACTATTTCTTTATTTTCCGATCACCTGGAAGGGACAAAAGAAACATCTTGTTCTTTCTTCAACAATTTCTGATCTCTGGTGGATCTCTCGGTAGGATTCGAATGCAGATGAAGTTCTGACCATTTGTCAGAGAAAAAAGAATGAATGGATCGTGTAGGATTAGGATGAAATTCTTCGATTTCTTCCGAAAGCAGATGATTATTCATCTCCTTCTCACCTTCCCTGAATAGCCGGGACATTGAGGAATATCCAGAAAGGCCTTTAGGGAATCGGTCTGATTCTATCTCTGTTCGTTATGTTTGAAGAAAGGAAGGATCCCAAAGAATCAATCTTTATTTTAGTTGTTGAATCTTTCTTTGATTGATCAATATGTGATATTCCGAATCCTCATTACTAATGGAATCGAAATGATCTCTGGATTGATCAGAAGATCCCTTCAATTAGCTAGAATTCTTTCCTTGAAGGAAACTAGATCTTGTGGAATCATATTGAATATTTGACGATATATTCTGTTCCTTGCTAAAAAATCGATCCTTGTTTACCAACCACACAATGTCTAACCAAATCCAATTCTCTCTCGATAGGTTCCTCAAAAAATCCGATTCGTGCGGATTATTCCCCCAACTAACGAAGAGATCTTGGCGGAATTGCAACATATGAAATTGAGCACAATTTTGCAAAGAAATAGCCCACTTCTTTCTTGAGAAGAGATGGGAAACATGCTCAATATCATTGATTGCATAGTTGACCTAGCTCCTTGTTGTTTGAATTTCTGAATTCTTACGAGCTTCTTATTCTTATTATTTTTAGTTGGATTCCTTGGAACCTGTCTGGATCTTCTTTTTCCATCTGATTCTTGGTCAAGGAAAGTTGTGAGGTAAAATTCTTTAAACTCATCTCCTATTATCACTGTTAAAAGAAGACTCCCGCAGTAAGTACTCGAAATTCCTTCTTCTTTTCTTTCTTTATTGTACTTTATAGCTTGACATGTTGTTCGTAAGTTGATTTTGTTAATTTTGAAAGAAAATGATATGAATGATCTGAGCTGATATGTCTGATCTTTATCTAAGCATCTAGATAATCCTGTTTAAAAGTCTTCTCCATCTTGCATGAGAGATCCTTGCCTGAGTTGCCTTTTATTTTCTCTTATTATGAATGTTCTCCTATAGCATTGCTTATAATCTGCTTTGTAATAGAAACTAGGTTATTGTCTCTACTAGTATTGCTCTTCTTAAGGTGTTTTATCTAGATAGTCTTGTAGTGTTTCTTATCTGTTTTGGTTGTGTCAACATGTCTATAACTAGAGTGAGTCTTGAAAAGTTTGATGGAAAAGGTGATTTTACTATTTGGTAAAGTAAAATGAAAGCTATTTTGGTTCAACAAAAATGTCATAGGGCTTCACATGGCATAGATTCTTTACCCACTGACTTAAATCCTGTTGAAAAATAAGACATGATGGTATTGGCATATTCCACCATGCTCTTAAACCTTTCTAACCCTATAATAAGACAAGTCAGAGAGGCTGATGATGCTCCAAAGCTTTGGCTAAAGCTTGAGTAGTTATACATGACTAAGGACCTAGCTAGAATGTCTTATCTTAAAGAAAAATTGTTCAATTTTAAAATGAATTCATCAAAAGGCATTGATGAGAATTTGGATGAATTCCAAAAGCTCATTGTTGATCTTGAATGTGCTGATGAAAAATTCTCAGAAGAGAATCAAATTGTGTTACTTCTAAATTCTATACCTGATATGTATAAGGAAGTTAAAAATGCTTTAAAATATGTTAGAACACTTAGAAGTAAAAGACATTGTTGATGCCTTGAGATTGAGGGAATTAGAACTTAAAATTGAACCTAAAGCTAAGGGTCAGACTCAAGAGGTTCTAAATGTCAAACCTAAAGGAGAAACTAAGAAAGTCTAAAAAGGGGAAAAAGAAAAATGCTAATCTTAGTGTTAATCATGATAGTTGTAATCAAGCTGAGTCTAGCAAAACCAAGAATTATAAAGATGTAATCTATTTTCATTGTCATAAAAAGGGTCACATAAGAAGGTTTTGTAGACTTAGATTAAAGCAATGAATAATCCCAACCCTGGTGCTGTCAATAACACTGCTGAAGATAGTGAAATTGAGGCTTTAACTATAAGTCATGTTAGGAATCTAGATTCCTGGATTCTAGATCCTGGATGTTCCTTTCATATGATCCCAAGAAGGGATTGGTTCACTGAATATGAGGAATTTAGTGGAGGAAAGGTCTTAATGGGAAATGATTCCCATTGTGACATCCTAGGTGTGGGAAAAGTTCAACTTGTCTGTAAAAATGGAAAAATAATTGAATTAAGTGATGTTAGGCATATTCCAAAGTTAAAAAGAAGTCTAATATCCCTTAGCCATTTAGACAGAAAGGGTCTCTCCTATAAAGATGAAAATGGTGTTCTAATTGTAACAAGGAATTATCAAGAAATTTTTGGTGGTATCCTATCTAGTGGCTTGTATTACTTTCTTGGAAATGTGAATGTTAGAACTGTTAACCATGTTTCCCATAGTGATAAAGCTGCTCTATGGCATAAAAGACTTGGCCACATTGGTCTGAAAGGTCTGATAAGCTTGCAAAAGCAAGGTAGCCTAAATTTACCTAGCTCTCTATCATTAGACACTTGTGAGACCTGCATAATGGGAAAATCTCATAGGCAAGGTTTCAGCTCTACTCAGAGTAGTTCTAATTAATGACTTGAATATATACATAGTGATCTTTGGGGATCATCCTATGTACCTATGTCTATGTCTGGAAACCAGTATTTTGTGAGTTTCATAGATAATTACTCTAGGAAGGTATGGGTATACTTTCTAAGAAATAAATCTGATGTTTTTGATGAATTTGTTGATTGGAAAACTATGGTTGAAAATGTTAAAACTCTTAAAATCAAAGTTTTGAGGACTGATAATGGCCTAGAATTTATCAATAACAAGTTCAATGATTTCTGTCTTAAAAATGGAATCACTAGACATAGAACATGTGTTTACACACCTCAACAGAATGGGGTAGCTGAAAGATATAATATAACTATCTTGAATAAGGTTAGATGTATGTTGTATGAGTCTGGTCTTGATGCCTCCTTTTGGGCTGAGGCTATTTGATTAATAGAACTCCTAGCTCTTCTATTAACTTTAAGTGTCCTAATGAATTATGGAATGATAGAAAATGCAGTTATAATCACCTTAAAGTGTTTGGATTTGCTGCTTATGTTCATAACTTGGAATCTAAATTAGAGCCCAGAGCCAAAAAATGTATATTCATAGGATATCCCACTAATATTAAAGGTTTTAAATGTTTTTCTATCACTGAGAATAAGGTTTTCATTAGTAAAGATGTTTGTGTTTAATGAAAATGAATTTCCTATGTTAAATAAGTGTCAATCCAGTAATGGATAACAAGATAGAATAATGTTTGAGGTGGAGCTTGAAAAGCTCAATCAGATTAATAACCAACCTCAACAAGAGGAACATATTTTAAATCAGAATAATAAAAGTGATTTTAATAATGAACCTCCAAATAACTTGGAATCTCAAGATGATATTTAGAATCCTGAAACTTTAAATGAGGGACCTAGGAGAAACATTAGGCTCCCATCTAGATTCAATGACTTCATTCTATATGATTGCAACTATACCTCTGTGAACAATCTCTTCTTGCTGCTATTAATCTTGATAATAATGAACCTCAATCTTATTCAGAAGCTAGACTCAGTAGTGATTCGCCTAAATGGTATAAGACTATGAATGATGAAATGGATTCACTTGAAAAGAACAAAACTTGGGTTCTTGTTCCCAAACTTGTAAACAAGAAAGTTACAGGTTGTAAATGGGTCTTTAAAAGGAAACTTACCATTCCAAGAGTTAAGAATGAAAGGTTTAAGGCTAGAGTTGTGGCTAAAGGTTTTGCCCAAGTTGAGGGCATTAACTATCAGGAAATTTTCTCTCCTGTAGTCAAACATGTGTCCATTAGGTTAATCCTGTCTCTTACTGCCTTATTTGATCTAGACCTTGAATAACTTGATGTTAAGACTGTTTTTCTTCATGGAAACCTTGAGGTTGAGATATACATGGCTCAACCTGAAGGTTTCTCTGTAAAAGGAAGAGAAAATCATGTTTGTAAGTTGATTAAATCCATGTATGGTCTTAAGCAATCTCCTAAATGATGTACTTGAGGCTTGTTCAGTTTATGCTAAATCTGAACTTTAATAGAAGTAAATTTGATCCTTGTGTTTATTACTACAAACTTGAAAGTGGTGATTACATTTATTTGCTTCTCTATGTTGATGATATGTTGATAGCTTGTAAAATCAAAACTGAGATTGATAAACTCAAAGTAAGACTCGCTACTGAATTTGATATGAAAGACTTAGGTGTTGCTAGAAGAATCTTAGGGATTGATATATTAAGAAATAGAAGTAAGGGTTGTTTAAGATTAACTCAAAAGGAGTACATTGAGAAAGTCCTAAGGAATTTTGACTTAGATTGCAATAAATCTGTTAACACTCCCATTGGTGCACAATTTAAGCTTTCTACTTATACAATTTTAGATAGAGAGGAATCAAAATTCATGTCTAGAATTCCCTATCAAAATGTTGTAGGCTCATTTATGTATTGTATGGTGTGCTCTAAACTAGATATTACTTATGCTGTTAGCTTAATTAGTAGATGCATGAGTAACCCAAATAAATCTCACTAGTTTGCTGTTAAATGGCTTTCAATATATCTTAAAGGTAGCTCTGACTTGTGTTTGACCTATAAATCACATGGAAATAAAGATGTGTCTGTTGTTGGCTACCGTGGCTTGGATTATGCAGCTGATCTAGATAAGAGAAGGTCTACATCAAATTGCTGATTCACAGTAGGGAACAATCATGTTAGTTGGAAATCATGCCTGCAGCATGTAGTTGCTTTATCAACTATAGAAGCTGAGTATATTGCATTAACTGAGGCTATTAAAGAGTCTCTTTGGTTGAAAGGCATAGTTTCTGAACTTGGGATTAGTTCTAGCTTAGTTGAGGTGAATTGTGATTCCTAATCAGCCATACATTTATGCAAGAATGTTGTTTTTCATGAGAGAACCAAGCATATAGACATTAAATTGCATTTTGTGCTAGATATTGTGGCTAGTGGTTCTGTTTCTGTGAATAAAATACATACAAGTATAAATCCTGCTGATATTTTCACTAAGCTGGTGTTTGTTGATAAATTTCAGGCTGCACTTGTGAAGATTGGTGTTGTATCATTTGACTTTGTGTCAAATGGTGCCACCATGGCCTGAGATTGGTGATTTCCCGATTCAAGATTGAAGAGAGCTTTGTTGAGAAGGCATAATGGGCAAGGTGGAGAATGTTAGGATTAGAGTAGCTTTTATATGTCCATTTCTGTCTAAGTGTAATTCAGTTTTTAGTAAGCTTGTTGTAAGCCCGGTCTGTATTATTTAGCCCATTTGTGAAGCTCATTGTGTAGGACTATATAAGTCCTTGTATGCTCCATTAGGGTTATTTTGAAACCCAGTATCTTTTAGGTTTCCCTTTCTCTTCTCCTTCTCTTCCGTTCTCTGCAACTCCCTTGTAAGATCTCCAACGTTTGATCAAGTTCTGTTACAATCAAGTGGCTGGAGGTTGATGCGTTCGTTGCGAAAGCTTAGAGGGTGAGAGAGCAAGGCGGTTACCTGCAACTTGCTTTATGTTAGGTTATATATACTCCTTCTTGCTTAAGAAAGAGGTGCGATGTGTTGTATATTGATTGCTGTGTTTATACTTTCCTTAGATGTTAAATTGTATAGATTTACAGAGTTTGTTAGAGCTCTAGGGTTTAGACTCTGTATTCTTCTTTGACCATTGAGCAACTTAATAAAGCTTTCTCTCTTGGATCCTTGGATTACCTCATAACAATGTTTAGCATGCAATATAAGTCCAAACCAAGGGAACCAAGTAAAAATCGTTGTGCTTTTGTGTTTGCTTTATTGTTTTGGTTTATAATCTTAACAATATTCTTATCCAATTTTATTTTCCTTGCATGTTCATCATACTCTAAAACAATTCTACTGACTTTCCAGACAACAAAGTGTGCAGAAAACAAACGTACCGAGTGGAAATGTATGAAAGCAAACCCCCTTGAAACACCAGTGAACTTGTCTCTAATTAGACTTAGATCCTGTGAAGTGCAAATCATGAAATAGTGTTAAGCAAAATATTTTTTTCTTTTTAAAAACTATTTCGATATTTATGTACCTTAATAGCAGCATGTTTGGAGAACTTGTAACGAATAATCTCCTCATCTGCATTTTCTTGAAGCCCACGAACAACCAAAACATGACTCGGGCCTGATTAAGCAACAAGATATTAGCTACATTAATTGAAGCTCTAATAATCACTAAAATGATGTTACTAAAAGGCCAAAATAACAACTCAAACAAACCTGATTCAGATCGTTTCTTCCCCCGCCGAGAACTTGGTTTTGAATTGGATATATCTTCTGCTCTCAACTCATTAAACTAGAAAACAATCCATCCAGCATACTACTACATCATCACATCAATAATAATATGGTACTTAAATTACTAAGCTCATGCACTTCGTTTCTACTGATGGTCAGTTCAATTTTTATCATAGTTCAGCTGACTTTGTTTACAAAGCAACACATGAAATAGTAACCATGTTAAAAGAAAAAACCATACAAAAAAAAAATGAAACCTGAAAGCAGGATGTTCGGCGTACAAAGTTGTCGCAACCGCAGATGGGGCAAATCCAATTTCGAAGAAATGTAATGCTTCTGGGGTTAGTATGGCCTGATCTACAACTTTTTTTACTGCTGAAACCCCCTCTTGGCATACTGCTGAAATACAAGATGATGCAAAAACTGGAAATATATATGTGTTGCTTGAATTCTAATAATCTATACAATGGAAATATATATGGTCTTTAATTGAAGACAGAAATTTGTACGATACAATGGGAGGATCATGGGTAGAAAATACCCAACCTCGAAAAATAGTTTCCTTTTGTCCAAAACAATGATACAATTAAAGTTCATGTGTTGATGAACTATGAATGAAAATATATTTATAAATTTAATTTTCTATCTCAAACCAGATAAGAACTTATTTCGTTGGGCTAATTAATCTATTACTCCCTCCGTCTACTAAATATTGTCGTTTTAACTAATTCACAGTTTTTAAGATAACAATTAACCGAATAAGGTGATTTACTATTTTACCATTTCATAAATGTCATACTCTATTTTCAAGATTTCATTAATATGTTTAAATGTTGATTTCTATACTCTTCTCATCTTGTTATTGAATATTACAATACGGTTATCTTAAAAGTTGAACAAATTAATATGGGTAGGAATGAAAAACTTAGAGAAAAAGTACATTGGAAATACAAAATGACAATAAAAGAAGAGATCAAAATTCCTCTAAAACGACAATATTTAGTAGACGGAGGGAGTTATGTGTAAAAGTAGTTACTTGACTTCATATTCAGACAAATTGAACCACGTGTATTGTTTACACCTACATAAGTAGAAGTGGTGTAGTAACACTATGTGTTCTGGATTACATTAATTTAAAAGTAAGTTTCAACGCATTAAATATAATAATAAAAGCTTGATCGATTTTGACTTTTTAACACAGGCTGATATTGCCATAATAATTTAGTTTTGAAGGAAGAGGATCGAATAAAACGGGCAATACAAATTTACTATTATTCAATGATCAAATATGTTTCTATCGATCCGATACACACGAAAATATCCATCCTAACATTTTAAAACACTTTATAATATCCATACTACATGTGCCACCTTCGAGACTCGTTAACAGGAAAAAAGGATTCTCTACTAAACTTCCGTCTAATTTTAATGATTGAGATTTAATTCCATTGTAAATCCTACAAACAAATAATATTCATTTTAATGACCGAGATTTAATCCATTGTGAATTTTATATACAACTAAAATTTAATATCAATCATTCAAATTGTATTAACAATTGAGATTAATTGAAATTTACAAATTTATCACATCCTTTTCTCAATTAAAATATCATTTTCTAGAATATTCTTAAGGTTTAAAGAGTCTCCAAACATGTTATGGATCCGTTTGTCTAATAATTAGAAGTTATCTTAAAGCACGACTTTGACGTACAAACTTCTAATGTTTAGACTGTAACACAGTCCAATCTGTTATGTATTCATTGATTTGCTTTTCTGATGATATTAGGCTGATTTTAACATTGTAAGTTATTAGAAACAAATTATGCTGACTGTAACATTTTCTTTCACTTCTCCATTTAATACTATGAAATATCTTAACATTACAACTTATTATAAACAAAAACAATATCATTCACGAGACCAACCCCTCGGCAACTACTGGTGGATGATTGACAGTTAAAATCCCAGTATCAGAAGCAATCACCACCGTACACCTGTAATCGTCGAGCAAAATTACAAGCATATGAGAAGAAAAAAACATGGTGAAAGAATAGAAACTTTGCACACATACCATACAGACTACAAACTTGCAAGGTCGAAACTAAAAGATCAAATACATTCATGATAAGGTAATTCTTCCCTTGTAGTTGTTTGCCTCTTTAATTAGTAGCAAATTAACTTAGATTATATGTCTATATCGTTTCTAAATCACTACAGCCAAGTCGGAACCTAAAATTTAAGCTTTTGTTATTAAAGAAAGCCCCCAGCCAAGATTTTAGTGGGCTTGGGCCAAAATGTGCTAGAGCCAGGCCCAATGAAATCCCAAGAAACTAAAATCACTCAAAAATTTGAAGGGAAGAATAGAATCTAACGTACGGGGATTTCGAAATGATTCCATGATCAACGACCCCATCGACTTTATCAAGGCTTTCGGCCACTTCTCCTGCAACAACAATTATGAGTGACTTAATGGAAAGTGTAATGATCACAAATGAAGATGTAAAATTATGACTTTAAAACAAAAACCAACCGAGACTCGCTATGGGAGATGTAAAGATGATGTCGAGGATATTATGGCCTTCTCTAGTGATAAGAGGAAAGTTGCCCCCGGTTGGACCGGCTTGCCCCATTAATGGTCTTCTCCACACCTTTTTATTATCAGCACAAAATTAATTGTTACAACTTTCAATCAGGTTGTTACGTAACGGCACTGTTAGTGCATGCAATTAAGAAGTGTAGCTTTTATTTGTAACTTTTGAAAATGAAGTGTTGCAAAATGTATCAATTCTAGTCTAGATGCCAGTAACATCAGCAAAAAACTACAGTCCGCAAAGCAAATCTAGACATAAGAATAAAACTGATTCCCCATAAACTTAAAGCCAATATTGACCCATATATATCCCTGTGTACTAGAGCAAAGAAAAAGAAGAGGAAATTTTCTATCATAAAAAATAAAGACTAACTTTTATATCACGTTGTGTAATAATTTTTATATCACGTTGTGTAATGTTGTTTTTCAAATTCCATGCAATGTTATCTATGCCATGGAAAATGTCATAAAACCAGGTGATCTATGGAATATAATAGAATAAGAAATCAGGTTATGCAAGTACTTAACTTTTTTCACCACAAAGTTATCTATCTATAGTATAGTTAACCAAAATAAATCTTACAAATGGCAATACCATAGAGAGTTTTAGTGAGTTTCATACCTCTGCATCGCCTATAAATAGATCATCAATCTTTTCAGCAGTTTCCATCCAGTTAAACTGAAATGAGAAAAACAAGTTAAGAACTAAGATTCTGTTACAGAAGTTATTGATCTCTTATTTTCCTGTTAATTAAAATTTCATTGGTTTTTGCTTACAGATTGAACCAACACTGGAATAGAACCTTCCAAATTGCCTTTGTACTGTTTGTCTATGATCATGAATGCATACTTATTGGCAGCATTTAAAATTGACTGCAAGAAAGAAGAATACAAAAATTAGAAACTTTCGCGCACCAATGTAGAATAGTTATACATACAATGTTCCTAAAATGCAATTTAAATTTTTTTAAGAAAATGAATATTGCACCATATCAAAAGTAATTATGCATGATCACATGGACATAACCTTGAAATCTGAATCATAAGTTTAGTTGAAGTTACCAAATTGACAAGTACTAAGTTATAACTTAACTGGAAAATCTTGCAACACTTTCCATATAGTCTTTAAATATTCTTCACTTGAATTTGTTTCTCTAATTTTGTCCGAAAATTACACCCCTTGATAAAACCAAGTCTCTTGAGATGAAGATGATGAGAAGGAGAACATGTTTTTGTTGTCCGTTACTCTGCTGTGTTTACTTTCTACATTATTCTTTTTTCTGTTCTTTTGATTACATCGCATAATAGACCGTCATGATTAAATCAGATAGTTAAGTTCAAAAATGCAAAAAAATAATCTTTACAGTAACAGCAACACCAGACTTACCTTCTCTTGAATGATTGACTCCTCACCTTGCAAATTTTTACGACCAATGACTGCAAGTAGTGTTTCTTCTTCTACCACATCAGCATCATTAAATGCGAAATCAATCTGTAAAATGGAAACAGAAAATGTAAGGAAAAACTCATGTTTTCTCTATAGAGAAAATTAACCCATCAAAAAATCACAAAATTCTGGCAATAGCCAAGAAAACAGAACTACTCCCCCCATGCTTTTTGTTGTAGATTTACTAATCATACTAGCTGATTATAAATAACTCCAAAACAAAATCCTTTCCATCCAACTTAGAATTTATATGCTTCTATGTAATTTATTTGCATTGGGTGAGTATCTACTCGCTATTGTTTTGTGTAAACATGAAAATATACATAGAACTTATAGTGCTAAAAACAAGATAAAAATTTCAAAATAAGATAAAAAAGAAGAAGCACATACTTGTAAACCATCTTTGAATTGATCCAAAGGGATGCCAGCCTTTTCTGCTTCACTCTCACTTTCTTTTGACCTGCATAATGTGAAGCCAATCATCTAAATATGGAAGGACTGAGAAAAAACCTGAATAAAACAAATGATAGAGTGATAAAAACTCAATTCGAGAAAATAAAGACTAAAGGAAAGGAATACATAAACAAGTTAGTCTAGAAGAACAAATGATTTACAATGAAAGAGAAAAACAGCTGAAAAGAAAAACTTTGTCATGTTCTTATAAAACTTCGTTTTGAATGATAATAAGATACAAACTCACATTGGTATCCCTATAACATCTTCCAATACACCTGCCTGAAGTTGGCGGCCTAAATACTGTATTGCCATACCAGAAGCTTGTCCACACCCTAATCCAATTACCATCCCACTTTTTACGTACATATCAACCTAGGAAAACGAGTGTTCAACAAATTAACCCGATAAAAATGAAATAAAAAAAAAAAAGAAAAGTATAAGAGAAACTACTGGCAAAACAAGTGAAGTAGATGATTTCATTGATGCTCCATCCAAATTTTCATCAAAGTTTCCCCTTAGTTATTTTTTCTATCTGTATATTGTAACATTTTCCTATAGATCTTAGTGGGTGGTCCGTTTCCTATTAGCTACAATTCTCTGCTTTTTCTGCTTCAAAACAATAGATTCTGTCTAGTTAGCACTATCAATCCGATGGCAGTATAAGAAATTTTGAATGCCAAAGTATTTGTTCACCAACAACAAAAGTTACCTTAATTGTAACAGCAACAGCATATTCAAAAATTATAGAACAGATAGCATTAAGGATTATATACAATGGACATTAGACAGAAAAAAAAAATGAAAATAAAAAATATACAATTTCACATCTTTAAGACAGAACTTTTTGACTTGAATACATATCTTGGAAAAGGAAATTACCATAATTGAATAACTGAAGACTACATTGAAAATCAATCAAGGCAAAGGATCACAAGAAATCCAGTGGCCATCAGGACAAGTATATCAATGAATGAAGTAAAATGCTACAACCAAAGAAATTAAAATAGACATATCATTATATATTCATAAACATAAAAAGGCAATCACGATGGCTATGTCATTTTAAGCCAGAGACGAAATGCATAAATTTGTGTTGCATTTTGTTGTAATTTCACTGGATAAATTACATTGTTCAAATAGATTCCATTTCTTCAAATTCCCCTAAATAATATAGCAATGAACCTAGTTGATGAAATTCATGCGGCTGATTGAAAAGGAAAGCCAGAAATGAATTACAGTGTGCTTAGCTACATGGAGCAAAGAAGAGGCAGTAATCCGAGGGGATTGGAAAGCAATGCGTGAGGTTGAGGTTGCAAATGAAGTGGAAATGGAGGTTGGTTTGAAATTAGCAAGAGAAATAGAGTTAACAAATGCAGACATTAGGGTTGCCATTTTTTCATTGGTTTTGTTTTATCCCTTTCTCCTGGTTTCAAATATAGAAACAGATTGAATGGGTTATCTAGACCATATTCTCCTCCCATTCAAAGTTTTAAGTTCAGCGAGGATATCTTTTAACTTATTTCAACTACTAGACAACTCGGGTTAGAATCGGGGGTATAATAAACTCTTAGATATTAGTGGATGTTAATTTTTGCAGAGAAAGGTTTATTCTTTTACTGAAACAAAATTGAAATATACTTATAAATATAATTATACACATTCAAATATACTTATTTCAATGTAAATATATAAGTACGCAATACTTATAAAATTAGTTGATGAATAAATTAAAAAGAACTTAACCTGGTAGTTTAATTTGCGGTTAAAAAGTTTTGTATTTTACGGAGTAACGGCTAAACTTGTAATAAAATGTATTGTACTCATGTCCTCCGACTTAGGACACCTTATATAGGCTAAATGTTAGTCTTCGGAAATACTATTAGAAACCCGGTATTTTATGTCGGGGTCCCATCCACGGCCCCCGTAAAAAATGGAGGAATTAATCATATCGTAAAATAATTAATTACTACATCTTTTGACCGGCGCTAATCTTGGGCTCTCCAATAAAAAATATTTATTAATCTTCTACTAGGAGATTTGCTTCCTAGTTGCTATGCATAAGAACCCACTTATTAAAATTTACCTAAGTTGAAGTAGGACTATAATAGGAGTTCGTATCCTTGGTCGTTGGAGACTAAACCGGTAAATCGGGGAGGCCCACGTAATGATGGCCCGCTCTATGAGGTGCCCTTATTGGTTGTTAGGTCGTCTCAAATTGGGCCGGCTAATTGTTTTTTGGAAGGTGAGGTAAAACAAACGACCTCTAATATTTATTGAGTTATCAAGTACTTATACTATGTGTGAGCACAGGAAATTTTACCAGCTCACGCTTTCAATGATGACGGTTTTCAGGATATTTATCCTCGAATCACATGATTTTCGACCGTCCGATGATCTTCAAATGAGAGTCTTCCTCGTCTTTGAATTTAAAAGGATTTTTCTAATTAATTCAGAAATTAATTAAAAAATATAAAAATACACAAAAAAATTCGAAAACGTCACGAAAAACCGGATCCAGAGCCGGCCTCGCCGAATATATTGGCGAGGTAAGCCTCACCAGCAAATCTGGCGAGCCTCGTCAAGGAGTTTGGCGAGCTCGCCAACCTCTCTGGCAAGCTCGCCAACCTGTTTGGTGAGGTCGCCAAACTCTTTGGCGACCTTGCCAAACTTTTTTATCTTTTTTGGATCTTTCGGGATTTTTCTATGAATAGTCGGACATTTTTGCATTGAAGGTGGCTCGAAAGTTCAGAGAAAAAATCTGATTTTCACTGACAAACACTACAAACAATAATTTCTTCATTTCTTCTAAAATTTTCTTGGATCCAAAACACATTTGGATCCCAAATTTCTTCATCTTAAAATCAAATTTCTTCAAATATCCTCAGATATTCTCGGGTCTAAAACAAATTTAGAACCCGGGTCTAATTATCTTTTGGATAAATAAACACTTATTTTCCAATTAAACTACAATTAAACCAAAATGAACGAGGAACGCTCCCGGGGATCAAACGGATACGCCGAAGTGGATTCACGCCAAAAGGGTAAAAGCCTCTGAGTTCCTAGAGCTGCTTATTTCGTGCTCTTTGATTTCTTTCTTAATTTCTTTTACATGTGGACCTATGAATTATTTCATTTAGTATTATTGTAAATATTGTAATTTTCTTCTTCATCTTTTATTTCTTTTTAATTTTTATGTTAGAATACCCCAATGAATGGAATTAAAATTATTCTTGGATAACAGACCTCACCTTATGCCATGCGATCATTTTCACTAATAAAATTGATCAACATACGTGTAAATAAAAATGAACTATTTTTATTTAAAAATAACAACTTCAAACCGTCGATGTTTTAATTAGGCCACACGGGCCTTCTCAAAATCAAATCAAACATATGCGATATCCCTTGTGCTAACCTTATGATTTATTTTCCTTCGGGTATCGCATTTTAATCATTTTTTGGAAATGTAATTAATAGATTAGGCGGGCAGTTGCATCCCCCGAGTTTTGTAATTCTTGTAATCTTTATTTTTCCGCATTTACTTTCCGCATTTATTTACTGCTTTGTGGATGAATTTACTGCTTTTTCTATACGTGAATCATGCACATAAACTCCAAAAACGACCTAAGTGCGAATATGCACAATTAAGAAAATACGGTTTTCTATAGATATAATATAATGTGATTACTTAAGAAATAAGCAACTTATTCCGAACCTGAATCTCTGTGTCTTAGTGGGCCGTCCCCCGGACGTTAAGCCTCACAGGACTCTAATTCCTGGAAAGTGCTAATCCAAGTGGTGACTCCGCACTAAGAGATGACGGATTCGGGTTTGAACCAATCTAAAAACATTTTCGCTCTCTTTGTCAACCTTTCCCGGGTTCCACGACCCAGTGCTTCTTTTTATAAACACCCCGGTGGACCACGCCTCTCATCTTCGCGAGCTCTCGGTCCAACGGTCCGTGTCGTCCGCTCACACTATGTTTGGAAAAATTGTTATGAGTGAATTTAATTTTTTTTACGTATAAAAATGAATTGAATGAATTGAGTTCCTTCCAAAACTTTGATTCTAAACACATTCTTAATGTTTGGAAAAATATTTTAATTGTGGTGTAATATTTATTGAGTTATCAAGTACATTATGCCTAAAAGGTGTTACCTAGTAAGTGCACTAGGTTTAGTTTGTATTTAGGGCAAGGTCAAGTGTCGTATTTCACGGGGAGCAAGCATGAAGAGTAAGAGATCTTCCTAGTAGACTGGCTTAGAAGGTCTTGTTATTTATAGGTTGGTTGGGACAAAACTAAACTAGTAAAATACCACTTGAGGCACCTTGCGATGGGATAGTAAAATGTTCAAAGTTGTTGTGACCCCATAAAGATTTTACTACTAATTTTGGAACTGAGCAAGCTTTAGTCTCAATAATAACCAAGAAATCCACAATATGATTACATAACATGGAATGAAGAAAACGACGCTTAGCCGCTTTGCCAAGCCCACCTCTACAGTTCCAACAAATAAGGTTTAAAGACATTAAAAGATTTAAAAATTGTTCGCCACTTTTCCACTGATAAGTTTAATATCTTTATGATTCTAAAAAGATGTTCGTGAGACTTGGCTATACTCATTTAGTAAGACTTATCCTCAATAATAATGCCAAAAACTTGTTCACGAAAAATGTAGGTGTTGTCAATACCCCTTATCACATAGAAAAATGATGATAACTGCAAGT